>JAJOHK020001722.1:0-12022 GCA_022457215.2 Leucocoprinus gongylophorus | reverse complement strand
GAGAAATCAAAAACTAGAAAATTTAAAAAATAATCTTTTTTTAATCCCAGTTTCTCATTTTTCTTATATACTATTAATATATTAAATTTTACCTAAATAATTTTTTATTTTGACTATTTATACCTTATTTCATACTTTTGATTTTCCTAATTACTTTATTTTTGGAAAGCTAATTCTAAGCTATTGTATTTAAATTTATATGATTATTTTTTAAATTTTTCTCCTAAAACAATTAAAAGACATAGAACTTATTTAATAAAAGAATTTCATAAATTAAATAATTCTAAAGCTTTATATTTATTAGGTCTATTGTTAAATTTAGACAGAATTAGTGGCTTAGAACCATAAAATTCTTTTATTGGATGAGTCACAATAATTTAAAAATAATGCAAATAGACATGTTTATAACACAAATTATTCCTATACTATTTTGGCCATAATTTTGTGATGTAAATCTGGGTTTACCCTACTATTATATTAATTTTAATAAAGAAACAATTTGGTTTCCTGCTGATTATCCGAAATAAGCTTGAACAGAAAATTATATTAAATAATTTAGTTAGTTATTTTGTTTGAAACTTTTATAATTAGAAATTAGTTATAGTTATATAAGTATCTAAAAAGCTTAAATTAACAAGCAGTTAGAACTGAATTAAAAGGCCTTTCTAGAAACTATCATTATCAGTTTAGTTATGATACTCAAATTAGTGTTGCTAATCATCCTAGTAATACTAAAACTAACAGCAATACTAACAATCCCTTATAATATATTGAATAATGAACTTCATTAAGTTAACTATTTAGATATATACAATGGGACTTTTACAGTGTATAGGTAAAAAAACCTTTTGTTTTTTTCTTTTTAGATGAATATTCTTCAAATATAAATTAATTTACTTAACTATTGTAGAATATTAATTCTTTGAGTGTGTAAATAATCAAATTTTTGTTGCAACTAATTGATTACATAAATTATATATTCATTCTTGTTTATTATTTGTTTGTTGTAAAGTATATTTACTTCTATCATACCTTTTGATTCACTAAATATAGATTAAAGAGCAATAATAAAAACAAACAAAAAAAATACCAAACCAGTTGTACAAAAATTCAATTTAGAATAGTTTTTCTTGTTGGGAGATGTTTAAGAATGATAATATCTTATATTTTGTATTTGAATTAGTTCCAGGTAAAAAAAGAATAGTTTGTGTTGCTAATACAGAGACATGGAATATTAGTTTAAAATACTGAAATAGTAGTAAATATTCTTATCCTAAATGGACAGATGCATACAACTCGCCTTCAATGAGTAAGTGTCAGTTCAATTCTGGTAAGAATCACCTTAGGAAGCTAGTTTAGAAATTACAATGGATATTAGAGATGAGCATGCTCTACAATTGGTTATCAATTTAAAAATTGTTCACAAACAGTACAATTTAAACTAAATTATGTGCTTTGAAATCAATTTATAACAATTTTATTATTTTACAAAGGTCATTCTGTAATGTTGAAGGCTAGAATGAATAATTCATTATTACTGCATGAGGTATTCTGTTGAAACATTTAGTTATATCTCCTTGTATTACTCAAGAGTAATTATCTCCATGCAAGACGCTACAAAGAAGCAGTTTGAATTATATAAGAATACTTCAAAGCATAATATTTAAAAAATCTGATATTTTGTTAAAGGTAGTTCAATTAATTAATGGGTACATATTGCTAGCTTTTATTATTAAGCTACATATTAAAGACTTTAAAATATTAGAAAAAAATAAAAACTTTAACATAAAGAGTAATAAATTTATTATCAAATCTTTTAATTATTCTATCTTTTCACTAAAGTTAGCAGGTAATGTTTTGAATTTAGTTATATTTAAATTATATTCATTAAAAATATTAACTGAAAATTTATTCATGATTGTTTAAATTGAAGTCTTGAGTTTTGAATTAATTTAGCTTTGGATATTATTAAACTTGCCATAGGCTTATAATTGTATACTTTAATTGAACCTCCTCCGGCATTATTACTATACAAAATTAATCTTATTCATTCTACATGATTTGCTATAATAGTTTCTATTAATGTAAAATCAACATTTAAGTTTATTAACTGGTAATGAAGACCAGTATTTAAAATTATTTTTAATTCATAAAAACTTTCTAATTCAGACTTGGTTCAATTTTTCATAGGATTTATACATTTTATCTTGAGACTTAATTATACTATTATTTTTAGTTAATAATGATTGAAAATATTGCTCACTTAAACTGTCACTTTTATTTAAACCTTTAATATATTTAGTTATAAAAAACTACCTGAAGAGGTTAAAATTAATCAATCAAAAATATTAAAACATATAAAAAGTATAAAATCAATTAAATTATCTAAATTTAAAATTAGTAGTCATGAATTATTGTACCTTCTGCGTTAATAAGTCCTGTAATAAACCAAAGGTTTAATCTATTATCAGAATGACAACAAAACAAAAAACAAAACATCTTATTGGAATTAAACCAATAAACTTATGCTTCAAAGGCACATGCTGTACCATTCAGCTAAAGATGTCACTAATAATACAAAAGTATTATTACTGAATAAAGATAAGGTAAAATTAAATTCTTATTGAGTTTTAGGTTTTGTAGATGCTGAAGGTACTTTTGGTTCTTTAAAGTAAAGTAATTAATTTAGCAAGCTAAGTCAGGTTACACAACCTAATCAGATCATAACAGAGATTATTTGATATTAAATCTTATAGTAATAAGAAAAATACTGTTAGTTACTTTATCTTTTTTTTTTTTATATCAACAATTTATTACACAGCATATGGTGGTAGACTGTGATAGCTACTTTGTAACTACTTACAATAGATGCAGACTACATGAAGAAATGGAAACTGAGGAGAGAGAAAGAGAGAGGAGATACAGAGAACTAATCGAGGAGATTGAGAAGAAAAGAAAATGAAACGGAGAAATAAGAGAAATTTAGAAAGAATTAAAAGTTGTGCTAGGATCAACCTGGGCTGATGGGAGAAGCACTGTTAGTAAAGGCAAAAGCTTTGGGATTGGCACTCAAAAACATGACAAAATGACTAAGAGCATCTCTTCTTGGGTTTCAGTATCCATTATGTATTATGTATTTGTATAGAATGTGTCTTCTTATTTCAATCGGATAAGACCCACAAGGACATTTGAAGTCTTTCTTGAGAAAGAAACGTAGATGATATTCACCTATCAGGGCATGATTCATGATAGCTCTAGTAGCTCGAGCGCATAATGAGTTGGAATGGCCAAAGGATTGGAGCCATGAACTCCCTTTGGTGTAAGACGGTTCAATGGTTTCAAGGTTATTATCAACTAGGTCAAGGAAATGTCTTCCTTTTCCATCTGATGCTTGAAATGAAATTCTCCACTGTTTAATAATATTGTCACTGTTGACTTTCTTGCAATAGTCCTAAGAGGTTTTATTTAGGAATATGGGAATAGGCTTGAGTGATTTTGAATCTTTGTCAACAAATTTGTGGAGATTCCACCTGAGTTGACTAGGGCACTCCCAAAATTCAATGTGGTTGTCTTGGCATCTCATGAAAAACTGTCTTAATTCGTTAAGGATGACCAATGTGTGGATTTGATATAGATGGGACTTAGTATTAAATATCTTCTTAGCTGCGTGAATGGAGTCGGTGATGACAATGACTTTGGAGATGTTTTTCTTGTTGCAGGCCTGATTAATGCTACATCTGATAGCAAAGAGTTCCACTTCAGTGCTGGTGATGAAGACCATATGATGAACCATTTTGACTAGAGGTTGGTCACGTATGTGGATGTGTGAAATTGAAGTGGCAATATCATTCATGATGCTCACATTGAAAACAACAATCACTGTGTGGGGGGATGTGGAAGCTTGAATAGTCATGTCATCTAACTGTTGAGAGTGTGTTGAAGCATTTTTCCCTTTACTTGCTAAATTAAAAGAAAATTTATCAGGAAAAATATCGATTATTCTAGAACCTGGAATAAATTCTGTATGAGAGGGGAAAAGGATGGAAAGACTCCATTTAGTTTGTTGTTAGAGTCTATGATGTGACCTTTTACAGAGGTTTTCTGGCAAACAGTGAGAGAGTTGATCGAATGAGGATGGGAATTGAGACATGAGTTGAGGGGATCATCCATGAGATTTTTGATAAGATGATTTTCTGAAAGAGAGACTAAGCAGAGCTGAGATTTGCCTGCGAGTTTGTAAAGATAGAACTTTATGGGAATAAGACCTGTGATGGCTTCAAGCCCTTCCATAGGTGACATTTTGAATGCTCCTAGTATCCAAATGGTGGCTCTTCTCTGCATTTTCCCCAGGATTTTCATGGGGTACGAGAGGGGTGCTTTGTTATAGAACCATAGTTGGAACCTGTATAGTGCAATAGGCAAGATGCAACATCTGTATAGCAGTTGTTTCTGTAAAGGATTGATTCCTCGAGTTGAATTTCCCAGAAGCTTCATGTACTTGACTGTGGAAATGGCTTTGTTTGAATAGAAGTCGATGTGTTGGTGGAAAGTGAGTTTTCGGTCAAAAATGAAACTCAAATATTTCTATGAGTTTTTGGGGCAAAGAATAGGTTCTTCTAAAGGCAAGAGGTCTAAAGGAGGGGGGTTAAATGTTCTGTGGGATCTATTGAAATGAAATGATTTAGTTTTAGAATGTTCTATGTTAAGACCAAATTTGTCCAAGAGACCAGATAGAATATTGTAACTACAAAAAAGTTGTAAGTTCGAAACATCAATGGATTTGTTCTGGGAGATGAGGAGACTGTCATCAACAAAGGATAAAAGAGAAACAGTGATGTTTAGGGTTTTTAAGCACTTTTCTAATATATATAGAAGAGGAGAGAGATAAAGTGCAGACAAAATAGGAGATAAGGTGGATCCTTGACCTACTTCTACATTTACCTCAAACGTTGGTGAAGAGAATTCGTTTCATGTATAATTGGTTTTTCTTTTGACTAGGAAGTTCTCAAAGAAAGTTACTTTATCTTCAGGCATCTGTCAATTAAGATTGTTATCTTCTTTACTTGTATATAATATAAGATATGCTTTAGTAATAGTAAGACTGGTCAACAAAAAAAAACAAAAAAATGAGATCAGTAAATAAAATTAAAAATCTGAAATTTTATTGAATTTTAGTTTAGATAAGTTAACTCAAGATTTAAACCAAGAAGTTAAAAAAGGTAAATTTTCACATTCTTTTGTTAGTATAAATACTTTAAATTATATAGGTAATAAACCAGATATAATTTATTATGATGGAATAAGTGAAGATAATTATAACTTGATACCTAAAATTAATTGGGATTTAAAAAAGCTAACATGAATAACGTAACAAGAAGTTAAAATACTTCTCACCAAATATGATCTAAGCTTTAGGAAGTCACTAAATTGGAGAATATTTACTACATAAATATAATTTATGTGATTTTCTGCTAAAATATGTAATTTAGAATGAATTATTCTAATACTTAGAGAATTAGTCTATTTGATTATAGATGACAAGCTTGATTTGATTTGATTTGATTTGAATGCTTATTAACCAGATAAGCTTAGGTATTTAAAAAATTTGCATAGTTGAGAGACCTCAGATATCATTCTGAAAATCATCCTACTCTTCCAATAGATAGAGATCTTTACAAATTTAGTAAACTTTATTTTAAAAGTTATTTTTTTTCAATTTATTTTGAAATAATTTTAATAGTAGTTTGACTAATTAAGTTAACATTAAATTTTGAATAAATCTAATTTCAGTTAGTTCATGAAATGGAACAGTTTTTTTTGAATATTTCAAAAACAAATACACCAACATTACTACCAAAGTAAGATTGTCTAATATCTTCTTCAACTTTACCTTTAAAAACCACTAATAGGAAATTTTAAAAAAAATGGAATTATTGTATTAACAATATTAGAATTTTTTGTTATTTGAAGAATGACACTTTTGTTTAAAATATAATAATTATAATTTTCAACTGTAGTAAAAAACTTACTCTCTTTTAAGACATTATTAATTAAGATTGGAAATGGAATGTAAAGTATAACAAAAAGAATTGAGTGAAAGCATCATTAAGCCATGAGGTCATAATGATCCAAGAAACACAGACTATAACAAATTAAGGTTATTATAAATAAAGAAATAGTCTGAACATAACTGAGAAGTTAAGAAGTAATATTAGCCAGTAAAATTGTATTACTCAACATGTTTCCAACTACGGTTGGTAGGTAAAAGTTTTGATAACATTGATCATCATAAACTGATGAAAATTATAGAAAGTAAGATACTTGATAAAAAATTTACAAAATAAAGAATCAAATGCTTGTTGCTAATTTGATTTTAGTTTGAACTTTGGGCTTTATTATGGAATAATTAGCAATCTGTTTTGCAATTGCTTGATTGACAGAAAGCTAGTGTCAAGATCGTTGATAGTAGACTTTATTTTTATTCTCCTTTCACTTTATTTTATTTTTCTTTTCTTTTTTCTTTTTAATTTTCTATTTTTAGAACAACTCGGGTTAGGGTTTATCAGTCACTCTGTCACATCAGTCACAAGTTGATGGCATAGTCACAGAACTGATCACAGGACTTAGGAGAATGAAGTAGAAGGTTCTAGAACAAAGTGATGTCATATAGTATGGACCACATATGCTGACCTCATGTTATACTCATGGTCATTTAGGGTAGGGTGCACAGTAGCTAGCACGGACCATGGGTAATAGTATATAAGATAGACTACTTTGTATTAGGAACTCTATTGAGTTCTCTTGTGTTACTCAATATAAGAGTTGTTCTTTTATCCTACTCTAAGGATTTAAGTTCATAACAGCTAGTGAGTTACATTAAAGTGAAAATTTCTACTTCTTTAGTAATAGTGAAAAAAGGTATATTAATCTTTTATTCTTGTTGCAGTTTAAGTATACAATAGCTATATCTTTAGCAGAAATAAAACAAGCACTTGTTTAGGCAAGATCTTTGATGTAGAATAGTATTTATTAATTTGACTTAATTTGTCTTGATTATAAATACTATATTTTTTATATTAAATATAATACTGCTTTGTTGCAGCTGTAATCTTACATTTATTGTTTAAACAAGTCTATCTCAAAAGAAAATTTAGATTGAATTAATGGTTCTTGCAATTTATCTGGTTTTCATTTATGTTTAAATCTCAAAGTTTAAAACAAACAAAAAAATGTCAAGTTTTTAAATTGAAATAAGTATTAAGCCTTTTTTTGCACTTGATGTTCAGTAAAGAATCCAGCAACTAATTCTGATTCCATCCAAAATGTACCTTGATCAGTATTAACAGCTGTTTCTGTCTTGACTACCCAACTTAGCTTGAATAGTCTGAATATCTACCATCAATTTATGTCATTCTGAGATTTGCTTAATAGATATATATCTGTTTTAGTCTGAGATACTGTAAACTCCATACTAAAATAAGCTCTTGTTTCTTTAGTACTTTTAGATTTTAAAATTAGAAAATAAAGTAGTTTTTTTGGTATTCAGTGCCATTAGAATGGATAAGAGGTATCATATATCAAATGAATTCTGGATGAACTCAGTATAATTACAATTTAATGTGTCTGTCTTTAATATTCATAACTTTTATGTTTAAAAAGAATTAATAGCTTTTTTAATTAAAGAATCTCTCAAAATAACATTTTCAGTGAATTCATATTGTAATGATAACCTTCTATAACAAATCTATTCTTACCTTGAACAAAATACACAAAGTGAGTTTGTAGGTTTTAAGTAAAAAAGTTTAATCTGAAAACCTCTTAATAAATTTTGATAAAGGAGTTCAAACAAAAGAACATAAGCTAATTTTTATTAGTTGAGCAAAGTAAGTTATAAAATTAAATTTACAGATAGAAATATAAATTTTGGTACTTTCAACTTAGAAAATTTTAAAGATAAAGATGGAAAATTTAATTTTATGCCTACTTGAAGAATAATAATTTCCAAAGGCCCAGGTAAAATGGGAGAAAGGCTTTATAAAACAAAAGAAAATCATTGCAATTCTTTTTACTTATCTTTAAAAATTTATTAATGATAGCATCTAATATATTAACATCTTTATGTGTGATATAATAAAATGAGAACAGCAAACCAGCCTTTTGTAGTCATGTTTTACCTTTATACTTTTTTTGTTATATAATATTGCAGAAGTAATTAATAACCATTCTGAATGAATAGCAGATTACAAAAGCAAGTTTCCAGAAAGATACAACTTCCCATGGTATTGCCTTATTTAAGTTAAGGTTTTCACCACTATGAGCTAGTTTTTAGATTGAGAATCATACATACTGCTAAAGCTATATTGTCTGTAAGCTAATTCCAGAATTAGATCTTTTGAATAGAAAGCTGTTAAGAAAGGTGTAGCTAATATTTAACTTTTGAATAGAATCAAACATGTCATTATCACTATTGTTATATACATCTAATTGTCAAACTAGACAATTTGTGCTGTGTGATATGCAAAAGCAACCACAAAGTGGAAATGCATCACATCTGAGTGATGAAAGACATCAAACAATTTAAAATCTTCTCAAATGTTAATAACTGCAGGTCAAAAAAATAAGTATTAGTGACTTAGGTTATTCTAAGTAGAATTGATGAATCCAATAGTTTTAGCTTATTTAATAATGACTGATGGTAATTTCAATAAAGATAGAAACAGGGTAGTATAAAAACTTATAGCATAAACTTTAGATAAACCATCTTCATCTTTAAAAGTTTCTAAGTTAAAAGTACCAAAATTTATATTTTGGAAATTTTTAAGAGCTGGTTATATAGAAGAAAGAGAATTTAAACACTCTATATTAGAAGTACCTCAAGGAGGTATCTTATTCCCAATTCTTTCAAGGAAGGTATGCCAAAATAACCAAATCAAACTTGTTTAAATCTTGTTTAATTTGGAAAACTCAAAAATGAAAGGATTACAAAAAAAGTGATAAGTGAACTAGAATAATATATCCATAGTTTTATGGAATGTATTATCTCTTTCCTGAACTGTATGTGATAGTTTCCCATCATATAGCTCTATAGAACTAATTTAGAAATATTAAAAAAACAAAGTGATTACATGGACTTTTTACTAGTAGTTAAGGAAGTATCCAATAGAAAAATTATTTATGTATTTGATAGCAGGATATTGTTAAGGCAGCAGCAGACAATGTCACAATGAGGTTGAATAGCATGGAGCAAAGTCAAAAATACCAGGATGTGCAGAACATCTATTTGCAGAAGTCTTATCTCAAAACTGCATCACTTATGGCTAGGGGTGCATATTTGGCTGTTATAATTAGGAATTGCATCCAAGGCAAAATTTGGAGAGAAATTGCATATGCATATGACAGAAATCTGGATATCACATTCCAAGTGAGTTGTTGCTCTCCTTTTGGCATGATGTATATTTGTGACTTCTTTAGCTTGTAAATGACATGCTGGATCATGAATTAACTTCAGCTATACTTGGAAAACCCAGCCACACAGACCTCAAACTTGGTCTTGTGACTGCACCAGCTCTGTATGCTTGGGAGGAGTTTCTAGAGATGAGTAAACTGATAAGACACCAGTTCGAGTCTCCAGGAGACCTGGAAAAAATAAAGGATTCCAGCTGGACCATTTACTTTTTCTGATCTTTTTGTCCAACTTGCCTGATCTTTCAGGCTTGAGAACTAGTCTCCAGATCATCCACAATCTCATGAACTTGACAACTTGCACAAACTTATGCTGATAAAGTGAAGAACATTTTGCAAAATTTACCTTCTAGCAAGGCTTAAAGCATGTTGGAAGTACTCGCAGACTACGTTGTCATGATGGGAGATTAACTTATATCTGGTTGTAGAGAGGCTGAAAAATATCAGATACCTACTAACAAATGTCCTTCTCCATTGCCATTGTCATCAGCAATCCCGTTATGACCTCTACTGTTGTCAATGACACAATGAGTAACCATCTGCCATCAAAGATGTACCATGTTCTATTTTTATCATTTCCTTCTCTGAGACCTTTTCTGGATTTCCCATCTACATGTGCCCTTATTCTCATAAATAGACAAATTTTATAGTGTTCTCAGAGAGCACCTGGTACCCTTTTGTCGATTTTGTTCTTGCTAGTATCAAATTCTCTCAACTACTGATAGTACAGTTCTCCAACATTGCACTGTCATTATCTGCCTTCAATATTATTCAGCAGACATGACTTGTCATTTCCAAAACTAAAATTCCTACTCCATAGAATCATTTTTCTACATCATTCTCATTCTAAGTAATAGTAATTACTCAGTATTCAGTGCAGACTATATTCTCTCAAATAATTTTGAATCCTGCATATCATCTCCAAGTTCTATCATGAAACATGATAGGTAGATGGATAATAGATCAAGCTAATGCACCATTGTTTTGAATCTTACCCAGGCAATCTTTATAGTTGTCAAAGTCCAAACTCTAAGTATTGATGTCTTCTATTATATATTACTCACCATCAAATTCCATGAGTACTTTATCTTTGAGACCTGCTACTTTATGCTATCAATCCTCTTTCATATTACAAACTCTAATTTCTGTTATCAAACCCTTAGAGTTTATTACATCAACTCTGCTGTTCCTGTGCTCAAACTCCAACAATTGCCAATATCTATACAATCATTGTCCTATACCCTCTGTTATCATCAGATAAGCTTATGTTATTTCCAGTTAATATTCTAGATATTTTCAGAGTTTCTAACTACCTAGACATTATTATTTATTGCTTATGTCAGTATTTTCCTGCCAGATTGGAAAGTATTTAGGATAGTTGCTGCCTTTAGAAAACTTCTCTTGGGTTTCTTCTAAAGATAAGTTCTGCTTGTATATTATCCAGACAATATAACTTAGGTTTATCTTGAAGCTTAAAGTACAGACTTTATGTTTTCACTTTAGTTGCTCTAATAATGGAACAGAATTCTTTCTATTATAGTATATGTTAGAGTGACTAAACAAAGACTGCAGGAATTCAGTATGATTGTATTTTCAGGAAAATCTAAGTGTGTATTAGAAGAACAGTATTATGATCTTAAAACCTTAGAGTGGATCAAGAAAAGAAACCTTATATAGGGTTTACACAAGAAAACTCAATAGAGAACTTGGTATAGAATTACCTACCTTATATACTAAAAGCCCATGGTCTGTGCCCTACTATTTTAGCTTATTCTAAATGACTATGTATTAAACATGCTGTATGATATCATCCTTCTAGAACCTTCTATGCTTTTCTATTGTGGGACATGATCATGTGACTGTGACTGATGCATGACAGTATGACCATAATATCATGTATAACCCTAATCCTAATTTCCAAAATAAAAAATAGTAGAAAAAGAAAATAGAAGAAAATAAAAATGAAAGAGAAAATAAAAATAAGTAAAGTCTATTGCTTTCAGCTCTGACAAACAGGCTAATCAAATACTTTACTATCTATTGCAATCTAGCAGAATAAATGCTGAGCTAACCATCAGAATAATAGTTTACAAATGATTAGAAATATAGGTAGAATTTTCTAGAATATTATCTGAAAGGATAAAAGAATAGAGTGTACTTGATATTAATAAGAGGTGACTAGAAATGGTCTTGGAGGTTATTTAAGAAGACATTGTACAAGTGTGGGGTTTGGCAGCAGTAGCTAAGAGGGTCCATAGGTTTAGTAGTGTTTTCTAGTGACAAACAAAGGCAGAAAAGTCTATAGAGAAGACTATAGGTTTTGTCATTCAGTGTTAGTAAAGAATTAGATCTTTTTTATAATATACACTAAGTTCTAAATATTTTATTTTATAAATAATATAGAAGTATATAATTATAACCATCTAATATGTTACATCCTGATCTAGTCACATCTATTTAAACCCATAGATAATACTTACTCTCTTATCTATACTTCTAGCTATAAGAAATTCTATTCTAATATCTAAAGATCACCAGACCCAGAGTAAATTGCTTATAG
>JAJOHK020001721.1:0-12034 GCA_022457215.2 Leucocoprinus gongylophorus | reverse complement strand
AAGTGACAACATTTTTGGGAACTTAGTCTATGCAGAAATGAAATTGCGAGCTGTGGTGAGGCCGCATATGAACGTTTGCCACTCAAAGACGCTGCCACATTGTTGTTCTTCCCCAATCGCTCAGATCTTCTCAGATTCGCGGAAGAGGTGCGCGGTTCATACAATGTGATTCATAGTTTATTGAGCTGAAAGAAGATTACAGCGCGGGTGGCAAGTGAGTTTGACCGAGGCGACAATATCCTTCAACAAGAAAGGGGAAGAAAATTTGGAGATACCGAAACAGAAGCTCATTTCTGCTTCTCTGGCATATGCACGAGAACTAGAGCAAATTGTGTAGAATACCTGTCATTGCAATTGTATCTTCCTCCCATTCTCGGGCGTTGGTTGCGAAGAACACAAAAAGTTACATTTTACTCAAATGTCTCGAGAGCTGCCTTGGCCTTGGCCTCAGCATCGCGTTGCAGGTCTGCAGGCACCGGTAGATGTACGCCATTCGTCTCTTGCCCAATCCACGATAACTCGAGTTCGAATTCCTTCTCTTTGGCATCATCATGCACAAGGTATATACTAAGGGTCATTGTCAGATCTGTCGGGATGATTAATTGTCCAGACTTACATCCGAGTTGCTTCGTACACGGCTTCCCGTGTTGTTAATTCTCCAAGGTTGAGTTTCTCTAGTTCTGTCTTAGCAAGTTGACGACCTTTGCCCACAGCTGCACCGTTGTAACCCTGATTGAAGATGAGCATGCACTCAGAAGACTTGCAGTGAAGAAAATTTTACGAAAAAGATGCCACTAGGTTCCACAACATATAATGATGGACCATCCTTATCCACGGCACCTAAAATCGTGCTGATACCGAAAGGCCGTACAGAAGAATACAGCGTATAGGCTTGGACATACAATCCCAGTCGATCAGCAAGAATCTTATTTTAAGTGATCATTGTTCAGACAAAGCGCCGCTGCAGAAACAAGCTTGCCTTCAGTGGCGTAGGTGAACCATAAGCATCTCGGTGGTTAACAGCTTCATCTCGAGCTCGGTTAGCGATGTGTCGACCATCCGCAAGAAGACCTGCAGTGGCCTATTTCTCTATCGTATTCAGTCGATTGACACTAGCCTATACTGTTAGACGCACCAAACCGATATGCCGGTCTATTGTCTGTATTCTTCGATTGGCATCCGGTACAAGAAGTTTGGAATGAATAAGTTTCTCGACCGCCAGAACGACCCCGTCTTTCACTTTAAGACCAATCGCAGTTCTGTAGTATTATTTATAAGTCTCGATTATCAGGGATGATTGAGAAAGACACACCCAGAGTTTTCGACAGCTTTACTCGCATATTCTACCTACATCAGGCCTGATTAAGGAGTTCACTTGCTTAATTTCCCCGATGAGACGCACTTGAAATATACGACCATCTGGAGAGTAGGTACTCGCTGAAAGGTCGTAGCCTGTCCCGATAGAAGTCATACTAGGGTGGTATTGGGATAAAGCAGAAAGATGGACGCGCAAGCATGTACTTGCGATCGAACGCGTCAGAACCCCGTGAGAAAATATAATATACGCGCCTTGTACTCGAGTACTCAGAGAAAGCAACCATGAATTCAGACAACGAGTGGAGCGAGACTCTCGAGGGCCATCCTATATTTTCGCAGCCAAATGTTTTCAAGAGTTCAACGACTGAGATAGAGCTCTCTGCTAATACACTTCCTCATTTCGTCGAGGTAGACCCTTTGGACGATGGACCACTACCTTCCGGCAGGAGACGTACTATGGTACTGAAGGATGCAGACTTGATTGTCGCAGTAGGGAAAGAAATACGTATGTCCTCTTTAGATGATACAAAGAGTACGAAAAAGAGCTATAAAGTATGTGAGATATGTCCACGAACATCCTGAGTATTGATCCACGCATGCAGACACTCTATAGCCCAAATGTCCAATTCGAAATCCATCAAATGGTATTGAACCCTTCTGGGAAGTTGCTCGCTGTGGCGGGTGCGTTCGAGGTGGCAGTCGTTGTATTACCTCGAGCGGGCTTTATGCGACTATTACCCGAGACGATAGACTCCAAGTATGCACTTATTTTACTCGTCACATATCCTAATTCATTCACCTAACATTTAGGTCTGTTCAGATAGGCCAATTTTATCATGCTCCTCAAAACTCTGCACCAATTGCTAAGATTGAATGGCATCCGTGGGGTGAGGCAGCATCCACACTACTCGTCATGACAGCAGATGGAAAACTGAGGTCAGTCTGGGCGTATACACTATCCTAAAGCTCACCGCTGCTTAGAGAATACGACATCTCCGTGGATACAGATGAACCACAGCAACTACTTTCCTTTTTACCTGAGCGCAAGTCGAAAACCTTCAGTGCAGAGCACGAGTCTGCACGAGAGGTTGTATCATTTGCCTTGGGAAAGGGCCGCGCAGATTGGGGCCCGTTGACTTTGTATGGATTGACGAAGTCTGGCGACATTTATGCCTTGTGCCCTTACCTCCCGAGAAATGCGTAAGTTTGCGTCTTCTTCCTTAAGTCCTGCACTTGACAGTATCGTACCCAGGTCTGTCCCTTCATCCTATATACATTCATTGGAATGTTTCATTGCTGCAAAACAAGAATTTCTGGCACAAGCGGATTCGAGTGCTCTTCGAAACCTCGCTATTATTTATGATTATCAGCAGAAATATGTATCTGCTCTCCTTCGTCAACTCCCTCCAGGAACTGTTTATCCTGCTACTTCCCGTTTTGTCTCGATACATCCTCCAACTTCGATCAAGACATTACCTGTGCGACAGGGCCCATTTCTTTTACAGCCAGAACCACGACTTCTGGAAGGAAGCGAAGAAGACGGCGCCACGGATATAGCGTATCTCTCATTTGGATCGGATGATGATGATGATACTGAGGGGGAAGGAAGTCCTATAGAGCATTTGGGTATTGTCACCATAGCATATCAAGATGGAAAGGTTGATTTGCTTCTCGATGTGGACAAAGTTGAAGCACGATGGGATTTTAAAGGAGTGGGTTGGTTTCTATGAGCCACTTTAGATCGCTAAAATTCCATCACAGATAATGAACCAGGACCTGCCCATGCTGGCCGTCTACGAGACTATTGACCTTGGATTATTTTCCGCTCTCCGAACCAATGGCTGTCCAGATCTCCTGCAAGCCAACCATCCCGTATTCTTCCCTGATCCTCTTCATGACGACACCATATATGTTTATCATGCTTTCGGGGTCCATGTACTGCAGATGGGACCTGTCCTTCAACATCTAGCCATAGCTCTACGAGAAGAAGACGATGATGCAGCACTTGATAGTACTCTACAAACACCAGTAGAGACGCTCGTGCGGCCTTTACTTACTACTTTCTCAGTCGAGCGAAAGTGCGTTGATTTTTGTAAATACTTTCTTGAGAGATGTTGACGAAATATCTCAGGTCGTCGAACCCTATCATTGGCATCTCTTTACCCAACGACGTTTATCTCAACTACAGCATCCTCATTTTATCCTCGTCTATGCGTATCTCCGTTTTTCCTCTAATGCTGCGTTCAGATTCAGACCATGAAGTCAAATCTAAATCAATAACATCGTCAAATCTACTCACCGACCAAGTGTCAGCGGAAAAGGATATTTGGTTAACACGGACTGAAGGACCTCCCCCTCCTTTCTTATCTATATTGGCGCCAGAACCATATCATATACCTCCTATTCTTACCGACTCCGGTCTACCAAGCATGCCTAAACATGCCCTACCAGGATCTACTGCCTCAAAAGAACTGGTTTTAACCCCGGAAGTGATACGGTATCTGGCATCATCGTCTCAACAGATATCGTCTCATATACGGGATATCAAACTGGCTCTTCTTGCAGCTCAACGACGAATGCAGTTGCAAAAAGAGGAATTGATAAATCTTGTTCGGGCGGCTCGAGCTATGAATGAGAGGGTGGAAACATTGAAAGTCCGGAGGAAGGAAGAAACACAAGCGCGGTTGAAGCAAATACAAGAGATGCAGAAGAAACTGATGGCTCGACTTAACAGGTTATTATTGGCTTTTATGAGAAAAGCCTCGCCTGAGTTGAGCGATCATGAGACGAAGTGGTTCGAGGAGCTCAAACAAATGAAGGCAGAAGTCGTGGGGGTCGGGAAATATGATAGTGAGTCCTTGGCAGTTCGGACAAAGCAGGTGTGTACTGTCGATCTGGCATAGAGATGCCATTGGATCTGATATCTATCACTCCAGTTGGATAAGGAATTCTCTCGCATAATACCCAGCCTCAAAGCACTAACTGAGAAAGAGAAACAGAGGAAAGACAGAGTTACAACGGCGAACGGCAGCCCAGGATTTTCTCGAGCGTTCGACTTTGGGCAACGATCAAACATCGAGTGCGTTCCATGCATTTATTATGACTGAACCCCTTTCTGATAGATTCCTCAGACGAAATCAAATAAAAGATCTGGAGAAAGAGCTCATGAAACTGGCGATACGAGTCGACGCTAACATTGGGAAACCCCCGCGGTCAGAATGAATAGGTATTGGTAATATATTGTACACATTGTTTGATTCCATCTATCCACTCATTGCTGAATCACTAATACACGTAGCGGACTGGTGTCAACTTAATTCAGTTTTTTTTTTGCTGGCAAGACCATTTGTCACCTACAATCTGGGTTCTCTTGGTCCGTTAAATCGTCGAATGCATGTTGATGTGAGAGGTTTTCGTCCTGAATGCGCAGGTCGATTAACAGGAACGGCGCCAATCTGAGATATGCGCACCAAATCTTTGCTGTCAATTTTGTTGGATGTGTCCACCTGTGCTCGTCTTTTGAGGGCATTCAAGCGCATTAGTCGAATTCGAAGGAAGATGATTGTGGCCAGCTGGATCCCATAGACAACAATATGGGCCACGAAGGCTTTGACATAACGAGGAGCGTCGTTGTCCTGGAAAACTGGAGATTTACAATTAGATGGATGTCTTAAAACATATGGACCATCTTTCTCACCCTGTGGCCCGATAGCATTTCCTACTGCCCATGCTCTATGAAGCTTTTGATCAAGACCGTGGCCTGGAGACCTTAAAAACAATTCACTCACATAAAGACGAGACTAGAAGCAATGACCTGTTTGCTTCTCTATATCGAATGTAAGTAAATGAACCGCGATCGAGGGTATTCCGACGCACGCCTCCAACATTTCCAGTCATGATCGCCAGATTCAGGACAGCAACAGCACCGAACCCTTGCATGCAACTTGAAGAATGGTCAGATCTTGCAACCCCTTATTTGATAAAGAAATTATAAAGGAAACTCACTAAAATGCCATAAGAAGGCCGACTTTGGTATGTGCGGACGTAGGAACACAAAGAAAAACAACTGTGCCTGCAATGTTAGGAAGGGTATAGATCTTAATAAGAATGAGAAGTGGACGTCTCGAATGCATATCCCCACTTACAAATGCCCAAAGTAACGTTTGGTTGAAACGTTTTGAGAGAAAAGCTGCACTGAACAAAAATAGCATAATGATAGCACCTAAAAATGAAAGAATGTGAATCCGTTATTTCAGCACGAAGAACCATCTTACCCTGTGCAATCGCAAGAAGATAGGTCTGAAGTTGGGTAAATCCCTACGAAATTTGAGATTACGATTCGACAATCTCAATATGAAGTTCTTACAAAAGCGTTGAGAATAATATTGGAAAAGGCCCCGAGGCCCCCTGTTGGAAGAGCATTGGTGAAAGAGATCAATGTGACAGCCCATACTGTCCAGTCTTTGAATCCTTCCACTGTGATCTGGTTAGATGGTTATAATCACGTTATGAATTGTGCTAACCAGCCTGGTACATCTATGATTCATCCATCAGCATTCCATACCTTTGATTCAAAGTCGGAAACTCAAACCTTGAACGTTTTGTTCTGAATCCCTGTCTCGTTCTTCCGAACTCGTTCTGCCATAAGCAGTCGATCTTCCAGTGAGAAGCATTTTGCATGCATCGGACTGTCCGGCATCCAGAAAGCAATGAAGATACCCCAAACAAAGGTTACGCAACCCAACAGCTGGAAAGAAATGTTCAGGTCTTCACATTCGCGCAAATGAACATATTCGATACTGACAGTAAACAATACCTGCCAGTTCTTGAGTGCAGCACCTTGAATGTGAGCTATGCCATAGGCGATCAACCCTCCAACACACTGCTGGAAGCCATTCATGGAGTAAAAGGATCCGATGATCAGTGCCTGTTCATCCCGGGTGTACCACATAGTGGACCTGACTTGAATGAATACCAGGAATCTGACGATTCAAGACATCTCGAACATACAAAAATACAAATGCGGGTTGACAGACACATTCGAAAATGCCAAGCAGAGTTCGAACAATGACAAGTCCTGTGAAATTAGTGCAGGCCGCGGTACATGCAAGTACGGCACCCCAGGCCATGATACTAGAAACCGTGTTCAGACCAAAGCGACAAAACGAGCTCAAGGCTTGAACCGAAAGAGGAACATACTTGAAAGCGAGATATTTGGCAATAGGCAATCTCTGTATCAGTCGATTTGACGGGAACTCCCAAACCAGACTGAAAAGGGAAAAAGAACCACTTAAAAAACTAGAGTGAAATCTATGACATCGGAACTCACACTGCAATGTATACTAAAGGAAAATGTATTAGTTCATGCGGAATAAAATAAAATGTATAGGTACTTACCGCAGGTTGTTAACCATGCATACTCTTGCCCTTTGAGATGGGCATCTTCTCGTATGCCCATAATAGATGCAAAATTGACCGTCCTGGTGTGGTCGTCGTACGTTTAAAGATTGTTAGGCATTGAAACTCGTGGAACATACCCCTTGTCCAATGTTTGCGCGACTACCCATCGTAAGAAATATGGCGTGAACACGACGGACCAATACTCACAGTACGTTATCACCATGACAGACTAACAGCAAAGCATGGGTCAACGGTGTATACTAGAAGATAAACCTATACACACCAGAAGGCGTTTGTGTATCATCCATCGCAAACGTCGATTGGTCGCTTCATCGATGACCTTCCCTTGAGCCCCGGAAGTTTGTTGTGCGAGAAAATCTGCCACTTCTGCATCGATCCCCCGGTGCATCACTATAAAAACAAATTCAGTGGTTGAAATCGAATACCAAAAGGCTACACACCTGCTTCATAAGTCGTAGAACCGCTACGTAGAGAATGAATGTCCTTCGGGAAGTCCTCATATTGAACTATGTCTTGTCCTTTCGCCATGGAGGACTCGAACAGATGTGGGTGTGGCTCCTACCTCTCAATTTTGCTTTAATATATATGCAGAGACAATTCTAAGAGGTCCTGTGACCATAGATAGAACCACGTTGTCGTTGTGTGATTCATTTTCAGGGGTAATATATGACTGGCTGATTTTCTGATCAGGTTCATATTTGGTCATCACGCGCTCGATGTTCCGTCAGCATCCGGACGTATTTGTTGCCTGGTCAGTCGTATAATCAGGCCTCTGCCAGGAGGTATATCAAATAAGGGGTCATTATATAGCGCAGAATCATTCGGGGTAGACAGGATGAGTGGATACTCGAGGTCAAGCGTGCCCCGCAATCTATTCCCGGTGGAGTTCATATAACCCCGTGGGGCTGCACGTGGAGTCGCATCTGTTCCTGTATAAACGATTTGGAGCCCCATTCCTAGGCTGATGGAAGAACGGTCCGCGGGCCGTACGGCAAAAGATGCCCTAGAATGCTACATAAATGCCGTGGCCAGCTTTTCAAGCATATTGCTAACGATGTCTTCCAGGACAATAGATCCACGCAAAAAGGCTACTTTGGACTTGATCAACCGTCTGATTGACTGCATGGTCAACATCAAAGATGAGACAGGCGAATTCCTGCTCTATTTGGAAGATGGGCGAGTGATCGACACGAAGGGTTGGAACGACTGGGAAGTAAGTTGTAGACCTTACAGAAATCTGGATTGAACTGACTAGCGGGGTAGTGGACGCACGGAGTGGGTCTGTATGTATAACAATCCCCATGAATGCGTTCTGATGAACACAAGGTTTATATGGACTGTTCTGTCTCTATCAAGTTACCGGGAATATGGAGGCTGTGGAAATCTGTCGTAAATGGTTCGCCAACCAATTTGATTTAGGAACGACGAAAGTATGAGTCCTGAAAAAGATTCCCCCGCCACTTATGATTGATAGGCTTTCGATAGAACGTGAACACGATGTCGCCGCTTTTAACGGCCGCATACCTCCATGACGTTAATCTGGCCAATTACGCAGCACATCTGGATTCATGGGCAGAATGGGTGATGTACGAGATGCCCCGCACCAAAGAACAAGGCTTGCAGCATATCACATATTTAGTCGAGAATTACCAGCAGCTTTGGGATGACACGCTGATGATGACTGTATTGCCACTAGCGAAAATTGGGCTCGTGCTAAATAGGAAGGAGTACATCGAAGAAGCTAAAAGGCAGTTCTTGATTCAGTGAGCCCCTTGGTGCGTTGGTTGGGTAATTGCCTCACATGCTTGTCCAGTATCAAATATCTCCAAGACCCAGTAACCGGGTTGTGGTTTCACGGTAAGTCTGCTCAAAATGTCGTATCATCGATTCCTTCATCTCAGGGCTCTCTAATAGGTTGGACCTTTGATGGGCGCCACCACTTCGGTCGAGCTAGGTGGGGACGTGGAAATTGCTGGGTCACGATTGCCATCCCAGATTTTATTGAAATGCTAGGACTTTCCAAAGGTGACGGGTTACACGATTACCTTGTCTCTTCACTCAAGGCGCAAGTGGATGCGCTGGTGGAGCTGCAGGATGGGGCATCAGGTCTTTGGCATACTATCCTTGACGATCCATCAAGCTACCTGGAAGCGTCGGCGACGGCAGGATTTGCGTATGGAATTCTGAAGGCTATCCGGCTGAGACTTCTCCCGAGAGAAGAAAAGTATATTAATACAGCTGAAAAGGCAATCCAAGCGATCAAGGACAACATATCGGAGAAAGGCGAGCTGGGGCAGGTCTCCTTTGGCACACCAGTCTTTGGGGACGTGGCTGAATACAAAACAATTCCTCTCACGAGTATGCCATATGGGCAAAGCCTCGCACTTCTTGCTCTGACAGAGCACCTCAGAACCCTTCTATGATATTGTATGCGGAGATTCCCTGCGTTTTGTTATCTTTACGTGTAGTTGTGTTCCTTGATGTACAGGGATGAAGTAGTCTTTGAAGTTACTGTAATCGTAGGAGCTATGTAATTAACGGGTCATTAGTAACGGTTGGTTAGAAGAATGCGAACTCACTCACTCTGAATTATGGAGTTCCATTGGTAACCGCCGGAAGATGTTTCCGAAAATCAGGTATAATTCAACCCAAGCCAAACTAGACAGGACATGTTTGAGTCGCGTGTTCGGTGCTCAGGTGTTTCTATACTCACTTTATGCCGAGGCACATTCTGGGGCCTTTGGAAAACGAGGCGAGGAGACGCTCGAGGCTTTTGGATTCAGGCCGCAGCCATCGCTCTGGATCAAATACTTCTGGGCGGGGGAAGACATCGCTATTGTGATGAAGGGTAGTAACGCTCATCCCAACAATGGTCTATTTGTAAAAATGAGTGGCTGTAAGTTGCGACATAGGCCACTAAACTTACACCATGAGGTACCTGGATTCCACAAATATGCCGATCCAGGCCATCGACTAGCCTGGGAAGAGGAGATACGAAACCATGAGACAATCGCAGAGATTCCTTAATTACAGCTGTCTATGCGGTTCATCCATCAAGACAAATGTCAGGAGCTCTTGGGAAGAAAACAAGCTTACAAGATATGGGAGACTCTGTAGAATGGCTAGGCTGGCTTGCATGTTTTTGTCTGGAGCAGCTACAAGAAGTTCTTGAACGAGTTTCTTGTGGATGACTGGGTTGTTCAGAATGTGATATGTCCCGACTGTGCAAGTATTTCCGACGGTGTCGCTCCCAGCCTGAAGAAGTGATAGTGCCTCTTCAAGAAACGATTGCTTAACCTCCAGCCGCATAGGAGAAGATTGTTTGGAAATCAGGCGATGGTAAACGCTCGATGTGCGCCGTTGATCGGCCTCTGATGGTATTCCGACAACAGAGTCAACCAAATCTTTAACTTGTCGACGGATTGCAAGCTGTGACCCAATTTGCCAAGGCAGATGAGTAGTAATGAACGAAGGACATGACGATAAAATGCCGGGAATCCAGGGGAAGGATTTGACAAAGAATAGGAAGGAGACAGAGGCCTGTATGGTCAATAGAAGGGGGTATGTGAATTGTTCACTCTCTAAGGCGCCGATGGCCTTTCCAAAGCAAAAGGAAGTGATCATGTCCAGAGTCGCACAACGGAAACCCAAAAATAGATTACAGGGACCTTCAGAGAGCATCATTTTGTCAATGAGCTTTTCAACCTGGACACAGTTGAATCTGGGACAAAGACGGCCAAATTGAGACTCACATGTTCTTGTATATCGTCTTCAGCATCCATGACAGAACGCCGCGAGAATAGAGGGCCAAGGATGCTGCGTCTGCCTTTGGCTTCATTAGGATTGACCGTACCGAACGTGGACTGATCCACGCCAAAGCATCTATAGAATGATGGCTCCTTCTTGTACCTGTATTTGAGAGAATATATATCATGGTAAGCACATGGGTCGTTGAAGTGTAGCTGTCGACTTTGTGAGCAGTATCCGCAGTCAATGGACAAACTGAGATACCTCGTTTGGTCCTATTCGAATTACCGTGCCTGAAAGAGAGTACGTGAATGAGCCAGTTGGGACTGATAATAGACATACCATATACAGTGTGCATCCGACGGAGTTCATTCACAAACTCACCACCTCGAATGATTTCATGATATGTTCTGTAGAGAGAAGTAGCCGCTGCAAGTCTTGGACCAGGAAACCTAGCCAGAGGATGAAACAAGAGACGCCAAAATATAACGAATGTCCGATGCAATAAGAAAGCAAAGCATACGTAAAGATAGAACTGCATATCCGGGGGCAACGTCTCTCTTGTGTGGTGCAGCGCGATTTATAACCCGGGAAAACAGACTTGCAGGTAAGCACGAGTTCTAGAGCTCGACTGTCGGTGATGTTGTCTCGAGAGCTGAAGGGTGGGTTTCCAAGGCCACCAGAACTTTTAGAGAACCCCAAGCAAAAAAACTTGCATGAAGTTGGCAAGTTGGACGACAAATTTGTCATAATTTCTAGGATACGAGACGCGAAAAAACGCTTGCGGCGCGTGTCGACCCATTTTTGCGTCGCTGAAAGCTTACATTGCCATACGTGCGTCTCTAGGCCATCATGGTTGTCGGGATGTCATGGAAGTCTCAAAGTGTGCAGGACCGTTCCTAGATAATGTGATGGAGTGGGAATGAAGCTTTCGATTGCACCCAACAATAGAAGCCATGTTGAGGTAGTATGGGCATGATAAGCAATTGTCGAATGAGTTTCAAATCTTGAGCTGGTATAGGAGGGGAAAGAGTGTACTTTGACAAGTGATAATGAAGATGACTTTGACATCTCAAGAAGTCTAGTCTCTCGGGCTTCGAGAAGCAGGAGAGAAGAATTCCAGAAGGGTCAACTTACCAACACGAACAGGTCCACCAGGCTTATGGCCATCAATTCGCAACGATGTACGCCCTTCGACCAACCATAAAATGTAGATAAAATGTAGATCACCATGATGCTTCAGGCGTTCTGAAATGATTAAGGTTTGATAGAAAGGTGTGCTAGATCGTCATGTAAAAAGGAACGGAACGATACAGTTCGCTAGATTACAAAATACAGGCAGTGTAGAGGCAATAAGCATTAATAAGCATGGGGAGATAAAATGTACAGATGATGATAAATATGCAACTTCCACTGATGCTTTGGAAAAGCTCGGTTTCCAGGATTTTGAGGACTTCTGAACAGGTCAACCACAGCTCTCATCTTCGGGGCGAGCTAGCGCCGCCCCAGCACCATCGTTCTCGAAGCCAGGTAGACTTCGATTACGTCC
>JAJOHK020001720.1:0-12038 GCA_022457215.2 Leucocoprinus gongylophorus | reverse complement strand
AGGACTGAGACTATGTCAGTCACCTCATTGTGTAAATAGGAGTCTAACTTATTCTTTGTTGAGTTTCTCTTGTAAACTCTAATACAAGAGTAATAGAGCTGAGCCAGTCCTACTTTAGTTTGTGTGTGTCTTTACCTTTACCATCACAGTGTTAGTTGCTACAATACTGGTCACATCAACTCATGGATAAGTCAATCCATCCTTTTCTATGTGATATTTGTAAACTTTGCTCAAAGTAAGAACCATTGCTTAACAATTGATGGGTTAAATGGACAACCTACAAAGAAATTGTCATTCAAAGGACCACTTCTGGTTATAAAGAAGATTGGTATGTCTGTATCCAAAAACATTTATCTGGTAATTAATAAATCAAGACTCAAACCTTACATCAAACTGATCTGCGAACAAAAACTGTCTTAAATCCTGTGACAGGACACCACAAGAGGTCAAAAATGATTCTAGATGGTACATTGATATCTCATCAAATAGCAGGGATTAAGGAAGTATCAAAAGCATGTTATGAGTTTCAGAAGCAACATCCTGATATACTACAAATGCCTACCATTCAAATTCAAGGAAAGTTGTGAAGACACAGCACAGCCTTAGAGGATAATGTTACAAGTTTCATCTCATCCCCAACTGCACCCAACATTGTGACTTGACCTGCAGTAATCTAACTTGTGAACAGACCATGCATGTATATAATTGTAGAAAAGCCTAATAGACCCGAAGATATTGTAAAATAGTTGACCCGAATAACAGTAGTAGACTACCATTATGCAATTAGGGTCTTGTGTTGCCCCTCTTTTCGTAGTCTCCGATGCACTCCATAAATTTCCTGATTTTCATCTGTTTTATTGCATCTTTAGTCACTGCCAGGGTGAGCATTCAAGGTTGAACGGCCACTGGATGAACTAAAGGCTGAAAATTTTCTCGTATGCAGTTAAGCAATGGCCCTTATGTCATCAGACATCCAAGTGGGGGTGTCGTGGTCAGCGAAGGAGATAACTTTACTCCTATCCGCGCCTTGAAGGGTGCTCCTTGGGGTGAGGGAGTCGTGAGTCTCTTGAACTTCAAAAAGGATTGCCCATATCTAAGCTTGAATATAATTATTTGTAGTGGCACCTACATTACCCCGATGCTGAGAACACATTCGAACCTCAATACAAAATTCTGTATCGAGAAACAAACTTGGTCGCGGGAACCAAAGGAATATCTGTCAATACGCTTGCTTCAATGCTTCTGTTGAAAAACTAGCTGACGATGATGACGATGTAGGGTTCAACTGTCTACACCAAAGATGAGCCCAGTACACCAGTGCTCTTTCATATTGAGTTATATAAGAACAATCTCTATCAGGTGTGTTTCTCGTTGATATTAATATTAAATGATTGAGATTTGTTCTTACTTGAGCTGCAGATTGCTTTCGACAAGTACAATGTCCTGGTCTGGACACTCCTTTCCAATGGCACAGTCAGTAACAGCAATGTCCTGTTGTCCTGTGTTCTGATTTCCTTCCAACAGGTCGTACTGGAGCTTAATGAGGGATCGGACAATCAAATGTGGAAAATAACTGCATCCAACTGAGGGTTATTTGCTGTGAAGAACTCATCCGGGAGGGAATGACAACCCAAGTAGTGGTATTATACCAGTGCAATTAAGCAGGTGACAAAATAACACTGCCCACTGCCCGTAGGATTTCAGTATTTAATGAGATACAGTTTGGCAATATAATTATAATTCCGAGATACTCACTTATGGTTAGGGTTTGGGTTTGGGTTTCTAATAATTTCCGGTTCTCAACTTACATGACATGGCACATCCAGATTCAAGATTAGTGCCCGCTGTTTCTATGGATGATGAAGTAGGCATTGTGTATCTTATTGAAACAGTGCAACAGTTTTGGTCTGGTGAGTATGATCCCCTGGGATCACTGTCTGGTACACTTACCTCACAACTTGCCTCAGAATTGGAGGATGTTCTCAAGCTTCCCAACACTGAGCACCAGACATTAATTCTTCTTGATGCCGCTCTCCGACGATTCTTGTCACTCTGTTCAGCATACCACGGCATGTGTACACCTCCGGGACATTATTCACCACAACTGATTGACCTACTCAGAACAATATCTGCAGACTCCTCTTCAGTTGGAACACGCATTTCAGATACTGCTTAATTCAGAACTCTTTGAGTTTCACTCGGAGCGCATGTGCGAAATAATCATGGATGATACGCAGGCGGTCAGTCCTCTACCAAATGTCTATTTTCGTGTCCTTCCGTGTTGCCTTACCCCTACCACATCGATGGATATCTTCTATGTAGAACACCGATCCACACTCGCAATTCGTGTCCTACAATGTTTTGTTCTGGTATGGGAAGCGAAAGCTGGATTTCTTCAGGTCGTACAAGCGCTGGCAACCGCTCTTCCTATTACTCATGGATCATATCATGGTCGACATCGACTCTGAGATTGAAGACACATATACAGGTATCGCAGGGACCTCCATCGGGTTGCCTTCTATTCCCGTTCCCATCGAGGTCAAGCTTCGGACAGTCGCTGTCCAATTGCTGTATGAGGTATGCAGGATGCAGAATTTTTCACTTCAGGATCTCCGTGTGTTATCTCTCACCCCATTTTGAGTGACAAATCCTGATTCCCTACTACAGGTGTATTTGATGACGATTTCATAGATCACCTCTTTGACCTTGTGGAGCAAACTAGGGATGTGCAGGATGACACCTTCAATTATTCAGTTATCAAATTAATTGTATGTTTTCTGATTTGTCCTCTCCCTTGTTGGCTGATGAGAGCTTTGGAAGATCTCGCTGAACGAACAATTTATGGTCGCTTCTCTCCTTTCCGACTCCCAGCACCCTGGTAGTGATCTATCGCCAGAGAAAAATCGTGTTTTTCGAGTCTTGATGCGTCGTCTTGGATTGAGTAAAACGTTCGGGGAGAATATCATCTTTATGCTAAACCGCGCGAGTGAGTCAATGTCGTTTTTGTTTGCTCTCTGTCTCAGTTGCAACTAGAACGGACGCAGGAAGATTTATGTGTGCAACTACTGATCCTCAAGATCCTGTATCTCGTATTCACAACGAAGGGAACATCTGAATACTTCTATACCAACGATCTTTGTGTTCTTGTAGATGTTTTTCTGCGTGAACTAGTCGACCTCGACGAGGAGAGTGAATCCGTATGTCGTCACACACTCGCCTGTTAGTTCAAACCTGATTAGCATTCAGCTCCGCCATAGTTATCTTCGTGTTCTTCATCCACTTCTCACAAAGACGCAGCTGAGGGATTATCCCTATAAACGTCCGCAAATCCTTTACACCTTGGAATCTCTGATTGGTCGGTCAAATATCAGAGATATAAACCCCACCACCAAACGATTAGTTGAGCGTTGCCTAGATGGCGATTGGTGTGTGCAACTACGAGCCCGGAGAGACGAAGAAAATGCAAGTCAAGCTTCGAATAACAGCGACGCTTGGCCAAGGACGCCTAGCTCAGAATCACACGTTTCAACAGCGATTCAACTCGAGCGTTCAAATTCGAAAATTAAGACTCCGAAATCCAGTAGGAGTGTAGAGAATTTGAAAGTCTGTTACATCGATCCTCGACCACCTATATCCTCTCTCTCTCGGCTTCGGCAAACAAGCAATTCTAGTTCCACTAGTCTCTTTGCGATGGTTGATTCAAAGCCTGCTTCGAATGTACCTGGACGGAGAGGAACACAGGGATCAACCATCGTTGGGGGTACTCAGGCGCACAAGCATTATGATCGCATGGGTTCACATGGTGGTGGATCTGATTTCCATACATACCACCACCAGCTTCTTGCGCCTGTAGATTCCCCACGAGTGCAACAAGCTCCTCTCCGTACTCGAAGCCGGCCTCCGCCGCCGCCGCCGCCTTTGCAAACTCGTATGGCCCGGCCATTGATGTCCATGTCGTCACCAACCCCTACCGTCTCTTCCGATACTTGTTCCGACCAACCACGATCTCGCAGGCGTCCTCCACCTGCACCTCCAAAGCGGAGTAAACCACCTACTGTGCCATCAGAGAGGACTAATAGTGGTGCAACGATTACGGTGATACGGTCTTCGGAATTACCGGTCCACCTTTAGCCAAGATCATCGTCCCGAGATCAACATTTAGCTTTCTAGTACTATAAAATATTTCTGGGGGAAGGCACTCGATTCAGCAGCCATGTTTTCAATTTTTTACATTATCACTCAACTTCTCTCACACCAGAACACATACGCAATTTCGTCTCTTCTTGGCATTAACTTGTATTTATATTGCATGTTGTGCAGTCCCTCTCCGTCTCTAATCAGTCCTAATTACTGGGTCTACTGCACATGTGAGGCATGAGTGGACTTAAGTATTACATTACATTCCTTACCACCGCACACTCCTCAAGCATCAATCAACTCTGGCTGCCACCGGGGAGAACATGAATATTGATACACGCCTATTCCCGACAAGATGAACGCCCTGGCAATCTTTCCAGCCAACAGTTTGCTGTTCTGACCTTCATTGGAAGGCTTCATGACGACAACTCAAGGTGCCGAGGCTATCAACGATGGCGTCAAAGTGACCATGAATTGCCCTCAATGAGTTCGATATCCGCCTCCGTAGGTGGGACCCATTTCTGCTTTGAAGTAAAACCGCCCTCGCAAGGACTAAGAAACTGTCAACTTGAGGGAAAGGTGAGAACTGAAACTATCCTGCCAGCTCGTGCGCGACATTTTCGACCAATACAACGGCATCAACCACTTTTCGTTGGCCTACCATCCTGACATGTCGACTATAAGCGCCGCGTTTTTTTGAGTGGATCCTTGTCCCAAAGGAGAGGCACCTCCCCCGAGACACTGGTTTCATGTATTATTGTCACTGTCAGGTCAAAAGAATCAAAGTGGCTGAATACGGGCAGAGGAAAATTAGAAAAATTAGACCTGGTAAGTCAAGGATGAGTAGAACCACTGCCCACTTGTGTCGATCCTACCTTGAAACCTGAGCTCAAAATGATTCCTACAGCATCCTCGCCGAGATGTGAAAGTGGGATTCGGTCTTTTCCGACTTCACTCGTCACTCAATGATTGTGTTGGAATAAAAGCAGAAACGCGCAGTTGTGGACAACTGGCGACTGAGCACCACTCTCGACTCTACTGGGGCTATAACAAGCACGCCCAGTTTTTATTAACGAGCACTAATCATATACAACAGCATGTATGTATTGACACTAATCCCTATTTGGGTAGCCACATGGTTGCAGTAAGGGACGCGCGAAATCATAGAATACAGCCCAGCAATGTCCGTTGTGTATGAAAACTGATGCTGCCCTTGTCATTATTTGATCAGGGTTGGTATTTCAAATCTTGAGAC
This sequence comes from Leucocoprinus gongylophorus, assembly GCA_022457215.2. Lineage (NCBI taxonomy): Eukaryota > Fungi > Basidiomycota > Agaricomycetes > Agaricales > Agaricaceae > Leucocoprinus > Leucocoprinus gongylophorus. The sequence goes on along the minus strand of JAJOHK020001720.1, from coordinate 6,646 downwards.
GGCAGAAACGACATGCCACCCATCGGTAATCTGTTTCATCGATGTTGTCATGCTTATGTTGTTGAAGGTCCTGCATCCTTATTCTATGTGATCAACAGCACTTACCCTGACCTTAATCTCAATCATCGACCTAACCTGCAACTCGAGAGTCGAGTATGATTGTCCGAATGTCCTAATGGCAAGACATTCAGACTCACACTCAGACTGAACTTGACAATTACTTGGAGGGCTTCTTATGATCACGAATCTGCGATAAATGGCTACGTTTGCGGGCCGGATGAAGCAAATGTGTTCTCATGACTTTGTCTGTTGACCATCGTTCTGCTCCTCGCATCACTTCTCGATGATCGTGGAGAATATATATATTCTGGAAGGACGGTTCCACTACTCCAATTCCACCTTGAGAACCTATGTTGGGTCTCCCACTTATCCTTCTGAATCTTGTGTTCTTGAGAGCGGCCTATGCTGCACTCTGTACCGTAAAGCCTTTGGGTGAAGGAATTGATGATACCGACCAGGTTGGTTTTGGATTGTTTCGTTTGACTCGTGAGTTTCAGGGCTGACTGAACAGGATAGGTTGAAAAGGCGATTGCGAATTGTGGTCATGATGGAACAACAGTTTTTGAAATCGGATCGTTCAATATTACGAGGTGCGGGACAGGTTTCAAGGGTAATGATTGCTGTAAAATGCTGAGCGATGAACAGAAAGATGATGTGGGATTTGAAAAATGCAACAGTTGATTTACACGGGGTCCTGAGTGTATGTTACGTTTTAGATGGTGTGCTATTCGTGTGCTATTATCTTCGTATACCGCCATTAGTTCCAACCTGATATCGAGTTCTGGTTGGACCCGACGAACACATTCAGAGTTGTTTTCATCCAAGTACGTACTCCTCCACTTTATATCATTAAATTTATCTTCAATGGTGATATAGAGCCAAGCTTCCTGGTTTGTCATAACTGGATCGGACTTTGTAATCGATGCATACAATACCGGCGGGATTCAAGGAAACGGTCAGGTAAAATTTCCCAATAAAAAGTGTATTGATTTTTACTACTCAGTCTCTTGCACTAGCCCTGGTGGGAGCTATTTACGACACGTACTAGGGCTGATGGTGATGGACGACCTATTTCACTGACACTCTGGAGAGCAACCCGAGCTATTATACGGAATTTTAGGATTGAGTTCCCGCCTTTCTGGTCCAATGCGGTTGCAGAATCCCAAGATGTCACATATGATGGAATGTTCGTGAATGCGAGCAATACGGACCCTAAATTTGCTGGACGAGAGTAAGTACTTCATTCTTGCATCAGTTTCCAGCTGATGGCGTATAGTATTGTACCCAACACCGATGGTAAACTCGTCTACCCGCGATGATTCGAGTTTGATAATAGATTTTATCAGGTATTGATACCTATCGTAGCGATAAAATCACAATGGTGAACTGGGACGTGACATGTGGAGATGATTGCCTTGCTATCAAAGGAGTACACTTTTATTTCCATTTGCAACAATATATTGACTGACTTGGTCATGTATTAGAATTCAAGCAACATTGTTGCTCGTAACATTACATGTCGAGGTGGGAATGGGATAGCGTTTGGTTCATTGGGGCAATATGCCAACATGGTGTGTTATTACTGTTTAAATTTTGGTATATGTTGCCTTACATTTTGTTAGAGCGATCTTGTTGAGAATGTTCTGATGGAAGATTTGCTAGTACGTTTGTTCGTCATACAACAAGCTAAGTGATTAATTTGTCCCAGGTAACGAGAATAGACTCGAGAATACAACCTAACATGGGAAACGGTGTAAATTTTTACATGCCTATTCATATTTTCGAATTGATCACCATTTCCCTAGGTCTATTTCAAGACATGGGACGGTTCGATCAATGGGTTACCACCCACAGGTGGTGGTGCGGGGCCTGGTTGAGTTAAAAACCCTTTAGCAGGATGATTTTACTGAACACTAAATTCAGGCATGGTCACAAACGTTACCATCAGGAATGTCCGCTTGAATCAAGTTAGTCTACCTTTGCACATCTACCAGACGAATGGGGGCCATTCGTGAGTAGAACAAACGAATCCAAGGCCGATCCATTCATGTTCCTTGGCTAGAGATGATTTGCCTTCTCAAATGAACTTCAGCAACCTGAATTTCTTTGACTGGTCGGGTACTACCCTCTCAACAAGGCGTAGGTACCAAATGGCTTGGACCACCGTTGCCTTGGCTAACTACCGTTGACAGTTGTGGACATAGAATGTAGCCCAGTAGCCGGTTGTAGAAACATTGCCTTCCTAGATTACGACGTGACTGGTCCTGATGGTCAACCAGCGAGTTTAATCTGCAGAAATGTGGAGGGTTTGACGGGATTAGAAGGCTTGTGCATCTAACATTGCTTAGTGCCAATGTCTGATCAGCTTTTTCACTAGCTTCATGCAACACCACAGGGGGTGCATAACGCCTAGCGATGGGATATCAATCAAGGGTTCCATCCGTGTACCGGCGGTTTCTACATATGTAAAATCAAGTAGACTGTTGGTGTCAATCGTAAAGCTCACGAGCATCAATATCAATGATTACGCAAGCGTGAAACTGACCATGGCCTGAAACATTGATAATTGATCAGTTCCATTGTGAACTCATATGACATGATAGGGATTATGTAGGGGGACTTGTTTCTTCATGCTCCTCCACTTTTTCCACTTTCCCATGCTCAGAACCATTAGGGCTTACTCATTTTCCCATACCCTGGACATTCCCAAGCAACCTACAATCATGTCTAGCAATCTAGACACGTCTGCTTTCTCTACTTTCTTGTGCTTTTTTACTTCTCTGCGATCTTTTGTGGTCCTCTGCTGTTCTCTGCTGTCTTTCACACTTGCATTGATTTACTTTTCTATGCCCCAGATACACTCACTAAGCATTCTAACTCTATTTCTAAATTAGTCTCTCTGTTTCTAACAGTTTCTGATTATTATAGTATTATCATTCTATGATTATGTAAGCAAGACTCTGACACATCAGAATAGACTCCATAGTATTTGTCATCTTCAAAAACTCCATCCTATTCTTTCAGAATTTTCTAAAGATAAGTTGTATAGTTGGACAAAAGACCGATTTCCTGGAGTTCTAAAACTCTTTTGTATTATAGTCCAAACTCTGAGTCACGTCCATTTTTAATATGGATAACACTCAACTCATATCTAAGCTGTATCCTTCTCCACAAAGATTGCAATTCATCTCTATTCTGAGTTATGCCTTTTTTCATAATAGTAGTACTCAAATATTACTCTTTACAGTGAAGTCGACACTATTATTCAAGCTGAAATACTAATAGTATTTCATTTCTTATGATGAACTTACTAGCATCAAAACTTCATGGATATTTGACCTTGTTTGTATCAAAACTCTGCTAGTATTTTGTCTTTGATCTTCTCCTCAAACTCAGCAAATATTTGACCTTCCATAATGAAGTTTACTCTTATTCAACCCAAATTCCTATCAGTATTTTACTACTGAAACATCTGTTCAACATAGCTACTGACATTACTTAGGGCTCTACTTGAGTACTCCTTTATTTAACTTCATATATTTAAGGCTGGTAGTTACTAATAATTACTAGTCTAATAATTGACTAAAGTTGACACCTACTTGTTATAATCCTAAGCTTGGCTCAGATTGCTACTTAGGTAAAGACTTGAGTAAGAAATAAGAAGACAATCAATTAGTAAAGTATAAAAATACAGGACTGTATCTACTACTATATATACCTATAGATCATGAGAAAAGTGTACAATATCCATAAGTAATAAGATAAGGAAAACATAAGAATACCTCTACTACTATATAAGATACTGACTAACAGTACATAAGCAAAAGATAAGATATAGTAAATCATAGTAAATATGAGTTAAAGATGAAACAAATCCTAACATATATTCAAGTTATGTTAAATATAAAGCAAACATTTATAGAACATAAGATAGTAATTCTAGTAAGAGGTATAATACATAAGTTGAAGTTGAGATTGTTCTAGAAAGTCCAAAACTTCATAGTCTTTGATAAGTTTCTATCAGATATAATTTATACTAAGAGGTAAAAGTCTACAGAATTAGCTTGGAGATATACTAGGTATGGAAACTCCATATAAAGTACATAGTAATGTAAGCTTCTATTATATACCAATTCTAACTGTCCTGAAGACTGTCTTTTATAGTAATAATATCTTTCTCAAATTCTAGTGAAAGCTTGTCTTCTATGATAGCCATACTTCCTACAACATGTTTCTATGACAGAAATACTCCTATCAAGCTCAGCATTCTATAACAAAGTGTTTCTATTTGGCCTCTTTTGTTACAAACTTAAGATCTTAGAGTTGATCAAAAGAGTGAACCTTGTATTGGGTTAACATAAAAGAACTCAATAGAGAACTCTGTACAGGATTGTCTACCTTTTATATCCAAACTCCATGCTAACTACTTCTATCCTACCCTAAACAGCCATGTGTTTGCTTTAAGGCCAACAGATGTTAGTCCTGTTGTATGACATCATCCTCTCAGACCCTTCTATGCTCTTCTATGTGCTACATGGCTAACCCTAACCCTAAGTTCTAAAAATGGAACAATAGAATAACAGAGAAAGAAAGAAAAAGAAATAAGAAAGAAAGTGAAAATAATTCAAGTATACTGTTTTCAACTCTGACATTATCCCCTCTTCAAGGTTTCTTCTCTAGAGAGACAGACTTCCATTTTCACCAGTTCCTCTCCAACTTCCTCAGATATTCCTTCTCAAACTTTCCATTGTCCCACCCATATAACATCTTCACTATGTACTTTTCTGGTAACTCTCCTCTCCTAAAGTCTTTTTCCTCTATTTTATCCAATTTTTCTTACTTTCTTACTTTAGCACTCATTCTTCCCTCAAATTCTTCCACAGCTTCCCTTGCATTTCCTAAATCCTCTTATTTTTCCTATGTGTTATATTCTACTGTAAACCTCTTTCACCATACTAAATACTTCTCTATCTCCTGTACTTTCTTTTTATTTAATATTTTTTCAACTTCCCACTCTTCTACTTCTTCTACTTCTACTGGTTTTGGTTCCTCCTTTTACTATCCCTCCACTTGTTCTCTATATTGTGCTATCCAACTGACATTCACAACTGGATGGATTCTCATTAAGGTTAGTAGTTATAACTTGATTGCATTGATAGATACCACCTCCTTAATAGTATATGGACCTACATATTGGTCCACTAGTTTCCTCACTGGTCTCTTCTCAAACACCAAGTTCTTTATACTCAGCATCACTTTATCTCTTTTCTTCCACTCTTTACTCTTCTTTCTTCTCCTATCCACTTGTCTCTTCATATCTTTCTGTGCTTTCTTCAACACTGCTTCTACTTCCTCTTGCACCTTCTTTATTCTTTCCACAAACTCCTTTGTCTTTTCTACTTTTTCTTTTTTTCTTATATCTGTCCCCATTCTCAACTCCCTTCTATAATTTGCCATAAATGGAGATATTTTTGTTGCCAAATGTACTTTGTTGTTTATTGCAAACTTTGCTGATGCTAGCCATTCTAGCCAGTCCTTTTGCCTATGATCTATGAAGAACTGGAGATACTATTCCAATTTCTGATTCATTCATTCAGTCTACCCATCTATCTGTAGATAGAAGGTGGTCAACAGTTTTATCTCAATCTCCAACATTCTATTCAACTCCTTCATTAACTCTGCTACAAATTGTGGTTTTCTATCCAATATTATGCTTTCTGGCAATCCATGCAACTTCTAAATATTATCTCTAAATAACCTTGCTAATTCATCTACTGATGTTCCCTCTGTTGTTGCTACAAAATGTGTCATTTTGGACAACTTATCATAGACTACTAAGATTGCATCTTTCCCAGTTACTAATGGTAACTTTGTGATAAAGTCCATCATTAAGTGTATTCACAGCTTCTCTGGTACTTTATTTAACTTTAACTTTCCTACTACTTCTTCCATCCTATTCTTTATTCTCTGACACATATTGCATCCCTCTACATATCTTTCTATATCTCTTATTACTCCCAGCCACCAATAATTTCTAGTAACCAACTCTGTTATCTTCCATCTACTTCCATGTTCTGTTACTGGAACATCATAATGCAACTGGATTATCTCTGCTCTCAACTTTCCATCCTTTGGCACATATATCTTTCCTTCTTTCAGCACCAAATCTCCTTCTATCTACTACTCATCCCCTTGTAATATCTTTACTCCTGCCTTCTTCATCTCCTCTACTATTCTAACTACTCCTTTGTCCTTACTTCTAGCCTTTTTTATTTTTTCTACTATTTCTACTTCAAATCCTTTTATTATTACTTCTGCTAAACTACAAACCTATTATTCTTTAATTAGTGTCTGATTATTATTGTCATTTTCTATTCCTACTTTCCAGTCCAGTCTCCTACTAAGTCCATTTGTCTTCCCCATTTTTATACCTAGTACATGCTTTAGAGTAAAATCAAATCTAGACAAGTATAATGCTTATCTAGCCTATTGCCAATTTAACTTCTGTGCCTTTATAAAATATTCCAAATTCTTATGGTCTATCCAGACCTCAAACTTGAACTTTGTGCCCTCTAACAAATGTCTC
>JAJOHK020001719.1:0-12048 GCA_022457215.2 Leucocoprinus gongylophorus | reverse complement strand
GTTTGAGCTGCCAGTCCTTTCCCAGACCATTTGTTGCTTGCGAAAAAAGAAGTATAAGGAGGGGTCGTATCTGTTTGGAAGGTTGTTGAAAATAATGTTTTGTGATTTTGTCGAGAACGGGATGACTAGAATGTATAAGATCGAGGAGATTTTTGCGCAGTACTTCTAGGTGGGGAGACAGCCGCAAACGGACCCGGTCTGCAGGATTTTCCAGGAAGAGTACTGACTCTTCGAAGAGGCCAGGCACACCCGCTCATAGTACTTTGTGAGTACTTTGTGAGTACTCTGTTATAACAATGTTCAGCCGGGAGTCTCCATTTCCCATGCCCGTCAGCAAATCAACTTCTAGATCTATCTACGGCACCAAGCGAACTAATGCCAAGTCCCGGTCCCAACCAGAGTCGAGCTGCACACAAGTGTCCAGGACTACGTACGATACCATGATGTTTGTCACAAACAGTGAGATAGCACCGAACGGAAAAGAAGAACCAGTCATAATGAGCCTCGGAACACAGGTGCAAAGTGTTACATCCTGCAGCTACTTCTCTCCATGAGAGATCTCCTCTCTATGAGCATCCTAAGGTCGGCCATGGTTTTTCAAGCAGTGCGTCACGGTTCATTCCATTCGAACATGTAGTGGTTTTGACCCGAATAGTATATATATAAAATATACTATCCTTGATCGGATTTCCCTATTAGGGACGTGTTCTAAAAGACACTTATAATATGAAGAAGATTCCTCTATGATTAAAATAATTCTTAGACATTCCTATTCTTGAGGCCTATATAAGACCAAGTTTTACTTGAGAACTTAGAGTTATTTTCAAGTAGGCTTATACTTAGTCTGGGGCTTATAGTTAAACATTTTGTTACAATCTCTGAGATTTCCATCTTATTTTTTATAGGCATTGGTCTTATAGGTTTAGAATATCAAACATGTGTTAGAGTTATTTCATATTCTGTTTCTTATTTACTATGCTTTGCTTCATCCTCAAGAATTATTTACACTTTTCTCATAGTCACTAAGTATATATAGAAGTAGATGCTGACCTGTATATTTATGCTTTACCAATTAATCTATCTCTTTCTTTCTTCTTAAGGAAAATCTCTGCCTAAGTTGCAATATTATGACTTGTTATGATTTCATATTTTTTATCTTATATTTGACCTATGTTATTGTGGCAACCACTAGACACAAAGTCCAACGATCACACAATGAGCAAATCTCTTAAAGTGGATATCTAGTGGGGATTTCACAAGAGAACTCGACAAGGAGTCTCTGCTAAATTAACATCCTATATATACTAAATACATCTGGTCTGTGCTACAACCTCATGTCTGCCTCATTTCCTACTTAAGGCCACCATATTGCATACATATGCCCTGACATCATTTTCCAGATCTTTCCATCAAGTTCTAGGCTTATGACGTCACATCATGTGACCTGTCATGTGACTTCCTTGTCACGCACCTTCTTCATCGTCCTAAAAGAAAAGAAAAAGAAATATAAAAAAGAAATATAAAATCAAAAGAAAAATAGATAAAAGAAAAATAAAATGTTAGGTCCCAAGCATTCCATAACATATGTCTTCTATATATTAGATATATGTTAGAATTTGTTTTATTTTATGTTTTATATTCATAACATCTTAGATAATCTAGAGTAGCATAAAGAGGTGTTATTATCATGGTAATGTCATAATATGCTCTAGATCCTTATTTTTATTTTAATCTATTTTCCTTGATTTGATTTTTGATTTTTTCTTTGGATGATAAAGATATATGACTAAGAGTCACATATTAGGATATATGGCTACAGTATGTTATCCTCATATAGTATACATCCTGAACTCATAAACATTACATAAACATTAGAGTAGAACCTTTCATAGTATATATAGTGTAAAAATACATTGGAGACTTCTTATGAAGTTTTCTTGTGATCTCTACAAGATTCTTAAACTTTAAAACTACTTGAGTGAGCCACCAACTATTTTGGTTAGTAGTTGCCACAAAACAGTACCTATTACAATTAAAAACTCAAAGTGTTAAGTCAATAAACAAATCTTGTATAGAGTTTACACAAGAAAACTCAATAAAGTTCCTAGTACAATACATCCATCTTATATATGCTAGCTAGTAGTCTGTGTGAGACTAATACTAACCTACCTTAAAGGATTAACATGTTGTATAATGTTATTGTTTTAAAATCTTCTTTGTTCTTCTATATGATATAAATAACCAACTTGTGATAGCTATTATGTCTTTGTTATGATGTGTGATAGTTGTGATAGTTGTGACATCATATTACTCTAGATTTTTCTACTCCCTTCTAGACTTATGATATCACATGATTGCTATCACCAACTAAAATAAAGTATATCCCTTAATCCTAAGTCCTAAATAAGAAAATAAATAAAAATATAAAAATAAGAAGAAATAAAAGAAAAACAAAGTCTATTATTTTCAACTCTGACAGTACCTTTACTACTACTATAATAACAACTCTCTACTTCTATGTTGATCCCATAGGAGTAAATGATGTAACTTATAGCTTAGCAAACAATAGCTATTATAATCTTTTAATAACAAATTACACTATAATAACAAGCTAGAATTGAGAAAACAAAAAAGGAATGAAAATGATAAGGTTACTAATATTAGGTAAAAAGAAGGTGGTAGTGGTGGAGTTTATTAATATCTATACCTACTATCTATATATCAGAATAAATATGAAAGAAAAAGTTAATAGAAAAGCTAAAAAAAGAAATGTAAAGGTTCAAATAGTAGAAAAGTTATTTAAGAAGATAAGAAAGAAATTTAGAAAGATCAACAAAGAGTCAATAAATATGAATTAGTTGCAGTTACTATAGTAAAGTATCATAGTTTCAAATTTGAAGATGGTAGACTCTATTTATTTTCATTTCTTATTTTATTTTTATTTTATTTTCTATTTATTTTCTAATTTTTTTGAACTTAGAATTAAAGGTTAGTATAATATTATATGTGACTGTTACAAAATTTCACATACATATCACATGTCACATAATACAGTTACAAGTTATGATTATACAATTATATGTTATAAAAGAACATTATAAAAAGTCCTAGAATGATAATATTATATAGTATGTATTATATATATTAACCTTAAGACAAACACATACTCTTTAGGATAGGTTAGATTTAGTATAGCATAGACTATTAGCTTAGTATATATAAAGTAGATAGATTGTACTTAAAAATACTATTGAGTTCTTTTGTATAAACCTTATACAAAGTTCCTTTCTTGTCTTGACACTTTGAAACTTAAATTGTAATATATAATATGTTTAAACCCTTACATTTTTTTTATTTTTCTTAATTTTAATTTTTTATTTCTTTCTTAGTTGATAAAAGATATATAGCTGTAGTTATATGATATATCACATGGTTTAATATCATAGGTATAGTAAAAAAAACTAGAACAATAATATTAAGAGTGTGGATATAACATGTTTACCTTGTGATAATAGTATGATAAACTTATAGATAACACATGTAGTTTAGGATAAGACTTATAATAGTAATATACATTAGAGACTTCTTGTTGAGTTCTCTTGTGATTCCTACAAGACTCTTGCTCTATAAGACTACTTAGTATACTATTAATTATCTTAGTTAGTGATTGCTACAACAGGTAGGCTTTACAATCTTAATAAAATAGATATAAATGAAGAGACTAGAAGTCTTATAACCCATGAGATATTATAATGATAGCATAGAAGGCCACATTGCAAAAAAATTGTTGGTGGTGGGACAATATAAAGAGAACAGATATAAATAGAGTATATGTTAAAAATAATAGAAGCTTGTAGTCTCTTAGCTGACTTTCCATAATAAATTTTATAACTATAGTTATAATATAAACTTTGCTACAAATGAAAGAGAAGTAAAATAAATAAGGCATGTATATTATGACTTAAGACTAAGAGTTTAATCAAAAAAGGAATCTTGTATTAGGTTAACATAAGAGAACTTAATAGAGTTCTTAGTACAGAGTATTTATCCCATATATATTATAGTTGGTCTGTGTAAGATCTTATTTAACCTATCCTAAAGACCATATACTATTCATAAGATCAACATGTAGTAAACATGCTATATAACATTATTGTTATGATTGAAGACTAAGAGTTAAGTTAGCAAAAGAATCTTGTATTAGGTTAATATAAAAGAACTTGATAAAGTTCCTAAGTACAATGTATCTTACTTATATATACTGGGCTATTGGTCTATGCTACACTAAACCTAGTCTACCCTAAAGAGCATATGTATTACATGTTATTGATATATGATATGATATTATTATTCCAGAATCTTCTATATTCTTCTGTATAATCCATGATTGTGTGACCATGACTTGTGACTGTGACATGTGACATATATGTAATATTTTGTGGCAGTCACATATAATATCATGCTAATTCCTAACTCTAAGTCCAAAATAAAAAATAAATGAAAAAGAAAAATAGAAATGAGAAAGAAAATAACTCTAATAATTATTATTCTAGAACCTTCTACATTCTTCTGTATGATATGTGGTTGTGTGACTGTGACCATGACATATAACAGAATGTGTGACAAAATATTATATTATATAACAGTATTATGGTAATTACTAACTAAAAATGGTTAATAGTATATTAAGTAGTCTTATGGGAATTACAAGAGAACTTGACAAGAAGTTCCTAATGTATTTCTATACTATATGCTACTATCACAAGTTCTACCCTAAACCACATATATTGTCTATAAGTCTACCATACTATTATTATAAGATAAACATGTTGTAACCATATGTCAAGATCGTTGATGGTAAACTTCATTTTTTATTCTCTTTTCACTTTATTTTATTTTATTTTCTATTTTTAGAACAACTCAGGTTAGGGTTTATTAGTCACACTGTCACATCAGTCACAAATTGATGGCGTAGTCACAAGACTGATCACAGAACTTAGGAGAATGGAGTAGAAGGTTCTAGAATAAAGTGACGTCATATAGCATGGACAACATATGCTGGCCTCATATCATACACATGGTCATTTAGGGTAGGGTGCACAGTAGTTAGCATGGACCATGAGTAGTAGTATATAAGGTAGACTACTTTGTACTAGAAACTCTATCAAGTTCTCTTGTGTTACTCAATGCAAAAGTTGCCTTATTACTTAACCCTTTAAGCTTTAAGTCATAACACCATGCCTTTAATATCATTGTTCTAGTTTCTTCTACTGTGTTCCAGACCTATGACCTCACATCATGTGATGCATCATGTGACTGCATTCATATGCTTCTTTATTATCTAAGAAATAACAGAAAAAGAAAAATCAAATTAAAGAAAATAGATAAAAAGAAAAGATAAAATATAAGGGTTTAAATATACCATGATAGTATCTCCCCTTTGAGGTTCTGCCTCTAGAGGAACTTACCTCCCTTTCTCTTTCCATCTTATTTAGCTTCTTTCTAACTTCTTCAAATACTTGTCTTCAAACTTTCTATTATTCCACCCAAACAAAATATTTGTTATATACTTACTCAGTAACTCACTTCTCTTAAACACTTCTACTTCCAGATTCAATGCTCTTTTCTTCCTCTTTTCTTATCTCATCTTATCTCTTTTTCTCTGATCTCCTTCTTAAATTCTTCTACTAAATCCATTATATTTTCCAAGTTCTCTAATCTCTCCCAAGTGTCTTTTTTCAACTTTATACTCCTTTTCTCTATTTATCTCTACTAGAGGAGGTGGGATCTTCTTCTATCTCTCTACCTGCTTCTGATACATTGTTATCCTACTTACATTAACTACCAGGTGAATTTTCATCAACACTGGTAACTTTAATTCTACTGTATTTTCTATTATTTTCTTAATTTTGTATAGCTCCACAAACTTCTCTGTCAACTTCTTTGTCTTCCTATTCCTCATCTGCCAAGTTAAATTTTTTGTACTCAACAATACTTTAGCTTCCACCTTATACTCAACTTGTCAAGTTCACAAATGGTGGATCTAGTTTTTCTTTATTTTATTTTTCATTTTCATTTTCCTTTCAATCTATTTTTTATTTTTCTATTTTTAGAACTCTGGGGTTAGGGTCAGAAGTGATTGGTCATACTGTCACATCAGTCACAATCTGATGGTGTAGTTACAACATTGGTCACGAGACTTAGAAGAATAAAGTAGAAGGTTCTAAAACAAATGACATCATACAACATGGATACTACATGTTGACCTCATGTCCTACACATGGTCATTTAGGGTAGGGTGCACAGTAGTGAGCACTGACCATCAGTAGTAGTATAAAAGGTAGACTAGTTTGTAAAGAGATCTCTATCGAGTTCTCTTGTGTTACTCAATACAAAAGTTATTCTATTGTCCAACCCTAAGAGCTTTAGTTCATAACACAACTATCTCCCTTTTATTTCTATTCACATATTTTTTCATTTCCTCTTATGATTTTGTTAATGTTGCTTTCACCTTCTTATGCATTTTCTTCATTTTCTTTACAAACTCCTCTACTTTTGCATACTTTTCTTTTTTTCTTTTTTTCTTATTTCAAAGCCTATTCCTGATTCTCTTCCATAGTTAACTTTGAACAGTAATGACTTTGTCACTATATGTATCTTGTTGTTAAAGGCAAACTCTACAGTTGCCAACCATTCTAACCAATTGCTTTGCCTATAATTGATGTATACTCTTAAGTACTGCTCCAGCTCTTGATTTATTCTCTCTATCTGTCCATTTGTCTGTAGATGAAAAGCCATTGATAGTTTTGTTTCTATCCCCAACATTTCATTCAACTTCTTTATTAATCTCACTGCAAATTGTGGCCCTCTGTCCAAAATCACACTTTCTGGCAACTCATGCAACTTCCACACATTATTCCTGAACAACCTTGCTAATTTTTCTGCCATAATTTTTTCTATTATCACTATAAAATATAATATTTTCAAAAACATGTTACATACTACCAAAATTGAATCATGGTCCCTAGATACTGGTAACTTTGTAATAAAGTCTACTAATATATGTTACTATGGTTTTTCTGATACTGCATTTGGTCTTAATTTTTCTGCTAGCATCTCTACCCTATTTTTCATTCTCTGATACTGATCACATCCTTCCATATATCACTTTGTCTCTTTTATAACTCCTGGCCACCAATAATTCCTAATGACCAATTCTACCATCTTCCACTGTCCTCCATGTCCAAATATTGGTATGCTATAATATAGCTGAATAATTTCCAATCTCAAACTCTTATCCTTTGTAATGTACATCTTCTCCTCCTTCAACATCAACTCATCCTCAATTTTCTACTCATTATTCCTCAATACTTTAACTCCAGCATTTTTCATTTCTTCTACCACTTTTACTACCTTATCATTCTTTGCTTCTAATGTTTTAATCTTTTCTATAATTTCTTCCTTAGCTCCTCAATCAACAACTGTTATTTCTCCATTGCTCTAATCTTCAACCATTTCTTCTTCAACATTACTTAATTTTTGTTATCTCTTTCTATTCCTTCTTTCTAATCTGTCCTTCTACTCAAGCTGTCTGCTTGTCCTATTATTTTACCAGCTACATGCTTCAAAGCAAAATCAAATCTTAATAAGTACAATATCTATCTAGCCTGCCTTCAATTTGTCACAAACTTCATTCAACTTGTATTTCCACAACCAGTAGACCGATTTTCACAAACTAAGTTACACTGGAAAGCCCCAAATGAGAGCTATCCATACATATATGGGATGTACAAAAGTGACAACAAATGACTGAGATATCAGGCCATCAGTAGCTGTAAAAGCTTTGTCAGCTAATATCTCATGAATGGCTAAACAGATTCACATGATTGAACTTGTGTTGGAAAGTGCTCATCAATTTGTTTACAACAATATATGATATGTCTCAAAGCAATAAGTATTGGTAGAGATACAAGTATATCAATGTAGTGATATAATTAGTTACCTTCTAAAATTAGCCTGACAGCTGCTATGACAGATGACAGCTCCCATCAGGTACAAGTTTTGATCATGTGATGGCAACAGCTTGTGCATGAACTATCACTCTTTTATATATATATCTCTGTGTCTGAGGGCTAGACCTCAGACTTAACAACATCAATTATTCCTGTTGATACTACTCATCATCTATTATCATTACCTCCTTATACTGAACCTCTGAAATACCATTAAGTTCAAGTATCACAACCAGTGAGTATCTTATTTGTGATATAATTTAACTTCTGAACCTTCATGAAGTACTCCAAATGTTATGACCTTAGGCAAAGACTTGAGTAAGAATGGTGGAAATGATCAATTGGTAAAGTGTAAGGATATAGAACCTGTATTTACTACTATATATACCTATCAACCATGAGGAATATGTTAAGCATCCTTGAGGAAACAATGAAGAAAGAATGAGAAAAATATGAGTGAACCTTCACTAATACATAAAACACTAACTAATAATACATGAAAATAAAGCAAGTTGCAGTTCATAATGAGTCAATGATAAAACAAACCCCAGCACATATTCAGTATATAGTAATCTTCTGTAAAACATGAGATAGTGATTATATGATCATAACACTAAGGTTTTATAATCTATCCAAATTTCAAACTCACTCTTGGCTCCTTCTAAGAAATGCCTCCATACTTCTAGATGTCTAATAATTGCCAACATCTCTTTATTGTGAATTTTGTAATTTCTTTTAGCTTCATTCAACAACTTGGAAATATAAGCTACTAGCCTCTACTTCTCATTCTTATACTTTATGAACAACACTCCACCCATAGCAAAATATGATATATTCACTTCTACTCTTATTTCCTTATCTAAGTCTGGTGTAACCAAGACTGATTCTGTTGTAAACCTCTTCTTTAACTTCTCAAATGCTTTCTGCTATCTTTCTCCCCAATTCCACTTCACATCTTTCCTCATCATTTTATAAAGGAGTTTCACTACCCTTGCAAAATCCTTGACAAACTATCTATAATAATTTGCCAATCCCAAAAACATCTGCACATCTTTCATGCTTCTTGGCACTAGCCAATCTACCACTTTCTGAACTTTCTCCTTCTCTATTTTTACTCCATCTGGTCCTATTACAACTCCTAAAAATCTAACTTCTCTGACCTTCCACACATATTTTTCTAGTTTTATAAATAAATCATTTTCTACCATCCTCCCTAATACTTTTTCCACAATATTGTCATGTCCCTCTCTATTTCCACTATCACATTATCAATAAATGCTGCTATATCTTCTGCCTCTACCATATTCCTAAGCAAGTCATTTATCATTGCCTAAAAATTTGCTAGTGAATTTGTCAATCCAAAGAATATTACAATTGGCTCAAAAGCATCTTCTGGTATTAAGAATACTACTTTCCACTTGTCTTCCTCACATTATTATACCCCTACCTAAGATCCATCTTTGTAAACATTTTCTTTTTTCCTATATTATCTATTAGATCTGAGATTAGTGGCAATGGATAATTGTTCTTGATTGCCAAACTATTCAGATACTGATAGTCCTGTACCATCCTCTTCTTTCTATTCTTCTTCAGCACAAAAAACACTAGTAATGTTTGTAGTAATTTCAATGATCAAATATACTTCTTCCTCAACTGATCCTTTATAAACTCCTGAGCCTTCTCCCTCTTTATTCTTGACAACAGATATATTTTCTCCTTTTTCAGGACAAATCCTTCTCTGAGATCTATGGCATGATCCCATGTCTTTCTTGTCAGTATTCTCTCTTATTCTTTCTTCTCAAACATCTTCAAGTACTTATGAAACCTTCTTAGGACTATCTCTTTTACCATCCTAATTTCTATCAAGTCTTTCTCTTCTTTCTGCTTTTCCTCTATCATTCTTACTATCTCTATTTTTTCCTTTACTGTTGGTTTTCTAAACTTCTTCTTCTTCTCTCTTTGTATTCTTTTTTTGTTTTGATTCTTCTCCTTCTATTTTTGTTATTCTGGCTTTATCTGTTTTATCTTCCATTGCTTCCTACACTCATCTGAACATCTTGTCATTTTTACTTTCCTAGTTTTCCAATCAATCTTAGGATTATGGTGTGCTAACCATAGCATCCCCAATATTACACTCCACTTCTGCCCTCCTATTACATCTTCTCCATTCTTTCCTTATGTCCTTTGTAAAATAATTCTACCTCTACTGTATGTTCAATCAGTCCTTCATAATTAAAGATACCATCTATGTTCCTCACATATATTAGTCTATCCAACTTTTTCTTCTTTATAAACTCTGAGCTCATCACTAACTCTGTCACCCTACTGTCCAATAATGCCTCTACAACAATTCATTTTTCACCATTTTCCTGCTTTAATCCTATCCTCACCATCACTTCTCTCAACAATATCTCCTTCTTTTCCATATTACTATCTGCTCCTGTCTTTTATACCTCTACTGATTTCTCCTTCTTCAATCTTTCTTTTCTCATAATTGTCTTCTTATTTTCCTTCCACTATCTTCTCCTACATTCATCACTCTGCTTTTCAATACTTCAAATTTATTCAAGGACCTTTGTGTTGGCCCCTCATCTGTTGTGGCAACCACTAGTGATAAACACCAATAACAACATAAGAAGTAAATCTCTTAATAGGATATCATTGTAGAGATCACAAGAGAACTCAACAAGGAGTCTCCACTGTATTTCTATACTATTTATATAAAGTCCTCATGGTTCATGCTAATGATAAATAACCTTACCCTAATGTCCATGTGTAGTCTATGATTCCACCATATATCAACCTCATGACTTCCATAAGAATATCATACCATATATATGTGCCTTGACATTATCCTTCTAGTCCTTTCTCTCAGAGTCTAAGCCTATGACCTCACATCATGTGATAACTCATGTGACCACAGTCATATACCTCTTTATTATCAAAGAAAAGAAAAGAAAAGAAATATTAAATCAAGAAAAATAGATAAAAGAAAACAAAAATGTTAGTGTCCAAGCATACCATAACATCCTCTTACTTACTCTCCACATTTCTACAATGACAGAAAATGTGCCCCAAACCTCCACAAACAAAACACTTCCCCTTTTGCATTGCTATCTCTCTGTTTCTTTCTCTCCTTCTCTCCTATGCCTCTTGTTATCTCCATTTCATCTTTGCTCTTCTTTCTTCCCTTAATTTCTATTTCTTCCCTTCCTATCTTTCATCATCTTCTCTTCTCTTCTACTCTCATTTTTCTTCTCTGCTTTTTACAACTCCACTACTTGTTTTTGTAATTTCAATATTATTTTATTGTTTTCTATCACCTGCTTTAATAATCTCATTGCTTCTTCTTCTCTCATATCTCTGATCAATCCTTCTATATTTACTTGACTAATATCAACAATCTTTGTTGCCATAGTATCTAATAATCTAAGTGCTATTCCTTCAAAAGTTCTTCTGTAAATACTAGCTAGTATTCTTTTTATTTGACCTTACACTGTTTACTAACTATCTATCTACTGCCCTACTAGCTACTACTCTAATCAACTGTTATACTAATATCCCTAAAAAGAGAATTTCTAAGCTAGATACTTTCTTACTAGACAATATCATTTTTTTACATAAAAAGATCACAGTGGACTTTCAACACAAGGCTTCTACTCAAAAGATACATATAAACTACTTCAACACCACCCACTTAAACAATGAGTAATGTCTAGATAGTAGTCTGATGTTATAACTCAAAGATCTTAAAGTAGATCAATGAATAGAATCTTATATTAGAGTTAACACAAGAGAACTCAATAGAGAACTCTGTACAGGATTGTCTACTTTATATATCTCAAACTACTGGTCTGTGCACTACTACTTTAGCCTACCTTAAATAACCATGTATCTGTCAAGATTGCAGACGATGGACTCTATTTTATTTTTACCTTTTCATTTTATTTTATTTTTATTTTATTTTTCTATTTTTAGAACAACTCAGGTTAGGGGTTATCAGTCACACTGTCACATCAGTCACAAATTGATGGCG
>JAJOHK020001718.1:0-12049 GCA_022457215.2 Leucocoprinus gongylophorus | reverse complement strand
AGAACTATGCTTTTAGCTCACAGTCATATTTACTAGTCTCATATCTCTGTAATCTATTGTTACTTTTGTATATCTTGTATATATACAAATAGGTCTTATTTGAGACTTTCCAGTATAACTTGGTTTGTAAGAATCAGTCTATTAGTTGTTGAGATAAAATTTAAATCAATTTTGTAACAAAAAGGATGTAGAAGGTTCTAAAATAATAATATTATACTACAGGTCAATAGTATATAATATGTATAGCTTTTGGAGTAGGCTATAATTTATATAGCATGGACTATTAGTCTAGTATATACTATCTTCCATACTACATTTGCAGATATTCTCAGTGAGTGTGAATTGCTCCTAACATAAAAATAGAACCTTATATAAGATTTACACAAAAGAGCTTAACAGAATCCTTAGTTTAAAGTATTTACTTTATATGCTAAGTCAATGGTTTGTACTTAGCTACATCTAACTTACTCTAAAAACTATATATTTTATATAAATTTAATATATAGTAACCATACTATATAATATTATTCTAGAAATCTTTTATATTCTAGTCTATATTATATAGTATTGTGACTATAATTGTAACATGTGTGATCAACCTATAATAGTTATTATACCTTTGTTATATCTTGTGACTGTTGTGATAGTCACATGTGATATGATGTCACCATTCTTTAACTAAGTCTAAATAATAAAAATAAAAATAAAAAAGGAAAATAATAAGAAAATAAAAAGAATAAAACTAAGTCTACTATTTTTAAGTCTAATATAAATAGTCAGGTATTTTGATGAAACCATCTAAATATTAGCTATAAACAGCAAAAAAACTTATTGATTGTTATGATAACTATTAACTAAAATGGTTAATAATATATCAAGTAGTTATATAAGATGAAAGTCTTATGAAAATCACAAGAGAACTTAACAAGAACTCTCTAATATATTTTTATACTATATATACTATTAGTACATGATCTGTGCTAACAATAAATAACCCTACCCTAATATTCATATATCAGCTATAAGTATATTATATGTATACTATGAGATCAATATGCTGTAGATATGCATTTTGATATTATTCTTTCAGTCTCTTTTTCTGTATTTTAGACCTATAATGTAATATCTTGTGATATGTTATGTGACCACAGTTATATGCCTCTTCATTATCCAAGAAAATAAAATACAAAGAAAAAGAGAAATCAAATTAAGAAAAATAGATAAAAAGAGAATAAAATTAAAATTAAATCTAAGGGTTCAAGTATAGCATAACAAGCATACTTCTTTCTCTTATATCTCTATCTTGTATAGTAGTGTCCAATAAAAATTAGTGAATACATTGTTTTCTGAAAGCTACAATACTATTACTACTTTTATAAACTACTATAATAGTAACATGGTATAAAAGTGGATACTCTGAGAAGAAGATCAGTGTTATCAAGTACTAATATTCCTAAAGAGCCATCAGTATACTCCAGTATTTCTTCCATTCCTTATGTTGAAAAAATGGAAGCTTAAAGTAACAATTCCTCTTAGACTGACCAGGTTGATGAATTATATGAATCTCAAGACTTTGTACTTTCTTATACTTTTCCAAAGACAAGGAAAGACAATACTCAGAATAAGACAACAATATTAAGTAACATGTCCAATCCACAAGGAGAAGGTGTGTCCAACTGCAACATCAACATATATACTCCTCAAGATCTTAAGTTATCTTCTATTTCATATAGAGACTATTAACCAGCTGAACCCAACTTGTCAAGATCATAGACGGTGGACTTCATTTTTATTTTCTTTTTTCATTTTATTTTTATTTTCTTCTTTTTCTTTTTCTTTTATTTTTTATTTTTAGAACAACTCAGGTTAGGGTTTATCAGTCATGCTGTCACATCAGTCACAAGTTGATGGTGTAGTCACAAAACTGATCACAGGACTTGAGAGAATGGAGTAGAAGGTTCTGGAATGAAGTGACATTATACAGCATAGACAATACATGTTGGCCTCATATTATACACATGGTCATTAGGGTAGGATGCACAGTAGTGAGCACAGACCATGAGTAATAGTATATAAGGTAGACTACTTTGTACTAGGAACTCTATTGAGTTCTCTTGTGTTACTCAATACAAGAGTTGTCTTACTGCTTAACACTTTGAAGCTTTAAGTCATAACACAACTCATAAGATGGGAATATACTTTCTATATTCCTATTCAGTACCAATGATTTCTTGGATATTAACTCCAAAAATATATCAACCTCTCTTCTTTAAATGGCTAACTTCATACAAAATAGGAACATAGCAAGCAAAACAGAAAAAGACATTCTGTCTCTTGTAAGTTTTGAACAGGTTGCTTAGTCTTTTATTTTATCTATCTATGAAGCTGGGTAAAACTCTTTACAGGCTGATGACCATAACAGAATGTTTCATCAAAACCTTGCTTTAAAATTCAACCCAAAAAGCCAAGACAATTATTCTCTCAAGAAGCCCAAAACATCAAATACAGGTAAAAAAAAGCAGAGATATCTAAAGTTCTGCTTCTCATTCCTCCCAGGCCAAGCATGAAGATCTTAAAGAAGTCAAAGTTCTTCAAGAACAAAGGCAAAAACTCTGTTAACAAGTCTAATAACAAAGATAGTTGATTATATATGCAAGCTTTGTTCTCCAATATTTCTTCAAAGAAAATAAAAGAAATATACAAAACTATCAACAACTTCAGTAAGTAAGAATTAATATAACTACAAAGAAGCCTTCTAGACATCAGGTCATCTTATGGGAGCTGATAATATTTCAAAGTTCATATCTTTGTCAGAAGATCACATTGTTAACATCAATAGAGCCCTAAAAAACATTAAATCAAAAATCTTGGCTAAATTTGTACACAATGATCATTGTGGTCTCATCATCACCACAAATAAGATTACTTCTTAATCCATATATTAGAAAAAGTACTAACTTTCCTATTAACTCTGGTAATGTTAAATTAATCATCTAATTAACACATATCTTCAATAATGTGTGTTTAGTGCCAAAACCATGTATTATCAAGACATTGCCCAAATCTGATATGGTGGTTATTTAGATCAACATTTGGAATATGCAAAGTGGTATGAAAGCTAAATGCTTAATTAACAGATGCTTTAACATTAGCAACTACATTACTACAGTCAAAGAAGCAAACATGAACCCAGATATTTCCCAATATAAGAATTGCTGGAAGTAAAAACACTATTTTTGTATGCCAAGCTCAAGGTTCAAGATGTGTCAAGTGCAATAGATCTTACAAGGTCAAACACCATAGATATTTTACTTAGTACTGTAAGACTAACCTGCTTAGGCTAAAAACCAAATAAGGTGAATATTGCCTACATAGCTTCAAATGCTTGAATTGCAAATGTAAACATTAAGCTGACTCTAATACTTGTTCCTTCTGGAAGTATTGTGTCAGAGTTATAAACAACAGACTTGGTTTTATTCTATTATTTTCCTTTATTTTATTTTAAGTTTCTTTTTCTTTATTTAAACATAGGCAAAGAAGACAAAATATGATGTTACATGTCACATAGGCATAACTCAGTGGTAACATCAGTCACTGTCACATAGATCACATGCTTATGCAATATAATGAAATAATATAGAAGGTCCTAGAGATAATAATGTCATATGGTATGGATAACACATGTCAATCTTAAGGAGAACACATGGTCATTAGGGTAGGGCTAAAGAAGTATAGCATAGACCAACAGTAGGTCATATATAAGATAGACAATTTGTACTTAGGAACTCTATCAAGTTCTCTTATATTACTCAATATATGAGTGTGTCTTTCACTTAACTCAAAGCTTAAGTCATAATATATTGCTTCAATAAGGAATAACATTCAAAGAAATATCAAGAGTTTCAAGACAATAGAAGTAAATCAACTCACTCAGTTATGGGCAGTAAGCATAATTGTAAAAATCTCTGTCTTTATTTCCAGAACATTCAAAAGAATAAGTTCTTCACTAATAGTATCCTAAAAACTAAAAATTATTTCAACATTCTTTTCATTCAAAAACTGCTATAGACAGTTATTTGTTCTATTCTGAGTTCCATAAGTAAAGAAGATGACAAAGTTGTAGGTGCTCCTTATTATCCTGATTGGCTTACTTTTTCCAGATCTCTAACTGATAATCATGACCACCCAAGAGTTATTACTTACATCAACACAAGATTCACCCATTCATACTTCTCCCTAGAAAAGACATTTTAAAGTATCTCAAGAATACTGAAGCTAATCTTTGGTTATGGTAGGAAACTTTAACATCAAAGATTGTGATTGAGATTTTTCTTACCCTTTTCATTTAGTCCATAGCAATTTGCTATTAGACATAGCTGATTTGTTTGATTTTAAATTATCAGTTCCCATTTATCAAGTTTCTACTTGTTATGCTGATAATCCCAATGATGCAAATTTGGTCATTGACATTGACTTGATTTTCCTCTATCCAAATTTAAGTGAAATTGATAATTATCAAATTCTACAAAAATTACAATATTCCTCAAATTACACTTCTTTAGTTATTAATATATCTATAGAAGAAGAATATGTATAAGAGAAATACCAGACTATTATCAAAAACAATAAGAAAGAAGTAAACTGTTACAATCACAAGATCTTAGAGTGGATCAAGTAAAAGAACCTTGTATTAGGGTTAACACAAGAGAACTTGATAAAGAACTTTATACAAGATTGTCTACCTTATATACTAAAACCCCATAGTCCATGCTACTCTACTTCTAGCCTACCCTAAACAGCCATGTATTTGTTGTAAGGTTAATATATGTTATATATGCTATATAATATCATCCTTCTAGAACCTTCTATGTCTTTCCAATGTGACATGTGATCATGTGACTGATGTGTAACAATTTGTAACTGTGTGACTGTAACATTATGCTAACCCTGACCCTAAGTTCCCAAAAAATAAAAATAAAAAATGAGAAAAGAAAAGAAAATAGTTAGAGTCCACTATCTTAAACTCTGATACAAACTTCCTTTTGGAGCTTACCAAAGCAATAAGTAATATCAATACTTTGCATATAATAAATAAAGATTCTCTCAAAACCATAGTTTAAGAATATGCAAGACTATCTGAAACTATATGGCTTAAGCCTTTATATAATGTCAATATTACAAAATGCTCCAAATAATGGTGGAACAATGAGTGTTGAGACAGTCTGACCAACTACAGATCTTTTAAAACAATCAAGAATTGGAGAACTTTCAAAAGAGTTGTCAAGAAGACAAAACACTTATTTTTCAACAACAAAATTCAAGAAATTACTGTTGACCTTGAAATCTCGTGAATTGGGTCAAAAAGTACAAGCTACCAGCTATGGAAGTATTGATTTTCAATGGCCAACTATGTATTAAAATTAACAATTTATGACAAGCACTATACCAAACATTCAATTTAGCATAGAATCATCAAGTCAATTTAAATCTTTTAGATGAATTTCCATTGGAACAAATATATGAATGGCCTCTGTTCTCTAAGGAGGAATTAAAAACACTATTGTCAAATACAACAATTCAAATTTCTTAGAGTTAGAATAAGAACAAAACCTTGGATTGAGTTATTACAAAAGTACAGTGTATCTACCTTTTATCATATATTGCATATGCTATATGACCTTATGGTTCTAAAGCCTTCTGTGACATTTGATTGGGTGATCATGACCATGACCTTGTCATGTGACATGTGACATTATGCTAAACTCTCATTCTCAGTTCCAATATAATAAAAAAAGAAAAAGAAAAAGAAAAATAATTAGAGTTCACCATCTTCAATTCTGACATGAATTGTATTTCATGGAAATATCTTAAAGCAGTCATCAAAAATGATAAATATCTCACTAATATCATTAACATTGCTAACACATATATTAATCTAGGTCTATAACCTGTATATTTTAAAACCTTATTGTTCATCATTATCCTTAAGCCTAATAAGATGGCTTATAGCTCTCTGAAGATGTTTTTACTGATTGTTCTTTTGAATATACTAGAAAAATTTATTGAAAAAGTCATTGGTGAAAGACTCCAACTTCAAGCTATCATCACAAACTTCATATATCCAAATCAATTAGGAAAGTTAAAATAACATTTGACTACTGATGTGAGAGTATTCCTTACTCATATTATTTAATTGGAATAGATTAAAAATCTTCAAACAAGCACATTAGCTTTCAACATTGCTCAATTTTTCCCTTTGTTCAATTATTAGCTTCTTCTTCTAATTCTGAACAAAGCTGGTTTTGATCTAAAAATTTTATTTTTCTTTTCTAATTATTTAATTTGCAAAAAAACTCAATATTTGTGGAATAATTTTGTTTCTTCTTTCTTCAATGTAGATATAGGTATTGGACAAGGTTTAGCTCTTTATATCTCATCAATTTTCCATATCTTTGAAAAAAGATCAAAAAATCTCAATATTCCAGTTTCTTTTCTTTCCTTTGTTGATAATAGACTTCTAGTTTCACAAGGAAAATCTTTTAAATAATCTAATCCTTTTCTCTTCTGTAGTTATAACATCATTTTTTCCTTGATTAACCAGTTCAGACTAGTTATAAAACATGGAAAATATGAAGTTTTCCTCTTCAATTCACCTTCTCTCAATCTCTCCTCTCTTAGAGGACCTACTCTTTGCCCAAAAAATAGCTAGAAGTACCTAGGCTTTATTTTTAGCAAAAAACTATCATTTCAACAACATATTAATTTCTATGCCAATAAAGTATTGTCTACCATCAAATACATGAAAATGCTAGGAAACTCTATAAGAGGCCTACTCCCTCATCAAAAACATCTTCTATACAGATTATGTGTCCTCTCTATAGTACTTGATAGATTTCCTTTGTGGTTTTTCAATAAGGCTCCTCTTTTGTATTTTCTTAAGAAACTCAGAAAATACAATAAAGAGCTACTATTTAAATCACAGGTGCTTTTCACATCTCTCCTACTTTGGGAGTTGAAGCCATTGCTAGTTTAATTCCCATTCATCTACATCTTCAAAAAATCAGCAGAAAACATCAAATTTGTTACGACCTTAAGCTAGAGCTTAGGTTGCACTTAGGCAAAGACTTGAGAAATGGATAAGAGTAGATGCAATTGGTAAAGCATAAAGATACAGTACAGTATTTACTCTATATATAAGAAGATCCCATGAGAAAAATGTTTGGAGTACATGATGCAGTCAAGTTATAATATATGAGGTAGAGGTAAGGATATAGTACTTACTACATGAGGCGCTGACTGAGACAGTTGCAGCACAACCAATTATGTCATCATTACCCTTGACTCTAGTCCATACCATATATGTTGTAGTAACCACTCGCCAGAATGGCACTTGTAGTATGCTTACTTCAGCAAAGCTCACAGAAGGCTATCTAGTAGTGGGAATTACAAGAGAACTCGACAAGGAGCCCTCACTATATTGCTCCTCTATTTATATAAATACAAGGTGGTCTGTGCTACAACAATGTGTCTACCTCATGTCCTATTACTCATCTACCATGCTTCTACCTTAAGGCCACCATACCATATCCATGTGCTCTGATGTCATACTCTTTAATCTCCATCACCATGTGTGCACCATGTGTACACCATGAGGAACCATTGTCCCTTGACATCATCTCTAACCCTAACTCCTTCTAGACTCTTTCCGATCCTTCTAGACCATTCTAGTCTCTATCACATGACTTCCAGGTCATGTGCTCTCCATCCATTGTAGACTAATAATAATACTATCTATTTATGTCCAGCTAACCCTAACCCTAGCCAAAGTCTGTCCACACTCTTGTCTTATAACAATATACAGGAGGCATTGATTGTAACAATACCCCCCCTTTTAGTATTCATGTCCTCATAAATTAGATTAGAACTTCCAATTCTCCTACCACAAATTTGGCCACTATTTTCTTGTTAGGGCTGATAAGTACTTGTTCTCTGTTGTTGATTGCAATAAAATATGGTTCATGGAGTAGACCTCCCTAAAACATGACAATTGGATAACTGTTTCTTGTCATTTCAGTGTTATGTTTTTTGTCCACTAGAGCAGTTGCAACTTCTTTAAAAAATTCAGAGTCTTGTTCTCCTCTGGATTTGAGAGCTTGGTAATGTAGTGGCAGTCTGAAAATCCTTGTTTGTGTTGGAGCTCAAACAAACTTCATATACTTAACAAGGTTTTCGACTTCATCCATTATGAAACTTGTTTAGGCTGATGATGATGTTGATGTTGCTTTGGAAACCTCATAGGGCTTGACTAATATTACTTCCTCATCTTCAATTCTTTCTTCTTTCCTTTTTACTTCTTTCTCTTTATATAGATCTTATATGTTATGGAACATTTTGGACCTAACATTTTATTTTTCTTTTATCTATTTTTCTTTTGATTTTATATTTCTTTTTCTTTTAGGACAATGAAGAAGGCACGTGACAAGGAAGTCACATGACAGGTCACATGATGTGATGTCATAGGCCTAGACCATGGTAGAAGGATCTAGAAGATGATGTCAGGGCATATGAAGTATGTATGGTGGCCTTGAGTAAGAAGTGAGGCGAGCATGAGGTTGAAGCATAGACAATAGAGCAGGTCTAATTATTAGTAGCATGGACCATGAGACATTTGTATAAATAGAACTCTAATTAAGAAGAGGCTTCTTGTCAAGTTCTCTTATGAATTCCCCACTTGATATCCTACTAAGAGATTTACTGCTTGTGTGATCATTTGTCTTTGTGATAAGTGGTTGCCACAACATTATATCTCCCAAATATTGTCATCCACATATAAGTTTCCTTTTTCTTTGTAGACATCCAATTCATCTGCTAGCATTTGTTGAATTTGAAAGACTTGGTTCTCCATATTGCTTTGAACTAAGTATCTTAAGTCTTCCAATACCTCTATAATGTTCATTGCATTTGTAACCCAGTTATTGATGCTGGCTTCCAGAATGGCTCCCTTCATCTCTGTGATTATTGTATTGGCCTCTTCTGCAATCTTTATTATATCCTTAACTCGTCTTTGCACATCTATTATCACCTCTATTCCCTTCAACATCTTGTGGTATATCCTTGTCCAATCTTTTCTTTCTTCTTTCAATGCCTTAGCTTTGTCTATGTTGTTAAGTTTTTGGGTAACATATGGGTTTGGAGAAGTAGGTGTAGTCATGTAGTTTGTGGTTTGGTAAGACATTTCATTTGAGAGTTGAATTCTAGGTTGTTGAAACATATTTTACCCCCCTCTTTTATAGATTTTGACTCAAAATTCTTGTCCAATAGTCTTTAATCATCCCTTTTGCATGAGACAACCTCTTTTCCAATATCTATTGATCATGTTTGTTCCTGTATCCTTTCCAATGAACCATGTATTGAGCTTTCTGTCCCTTCTTCCAATGTTTTCTGATTTCTTTCACTTTGTACTCTTCTTTTTCATTGATGATGTCTGGTAATGGTGCTGGATCCACATGTTGACCCTTGTATTGTGGTTCTTTGCATTGTGCTAACAGGTCTTCATTGAACACATTGTGGATCATCCATCCTTTTGGAAGTTTGAGCTGAAATCCCTCTTGACCAATTATCTTTAGAACTTTAAAAGATCCATATCTTTTCTGGTCTAGCTTCTTTGAGGGTCTGTTCAAATTGTTTTTGGCTTCTAACCATATGTCATCTCCTTCCTTCAGTCCTTGTGGATTTCACCTCTTCTTGTCAAATTACCTCTTCATCATTTCTTTAGCCATGTCTATTACCTTGGTTGCTTCGTCCCAACTTTTCTGTCAACTGATCAAGAATTCTTCTAGTTTTGGAAATTCTGTTTGCACAGTTAAGTCCCCTTTCCATGGATGTCATCCAAAGTTTGAATGGGGTGTATCCTGTTGCCATGTGTTTCTTGTCATTATATTGGAATTCCACTGCTACTAGCCATTCTGTCCAGTTGTCTTGTTGATAGTTGATATAGTGTCTCAAGAAGATACCAATCTCTTAGTTGATTCACTCTGTCTGTTCATCTGTTTGAGGATGATATGCAGTTGATAGCATTTGTTTTGTTCCTAATGCCTTCATAAAATCTTTTATAAACCTTGATGCAAATTGAGGTCCTCTATCACTGAGAATAGTTTATGGGATTCCATATAATTTCCATATTTCATCTTGGTAAATCTTTGCAATCTCCTCCAATGACATATTTGTTATTGTTGCTTTGAGTTGAATCATCTTTGTAAACCAATCCACAATCACTACAATCATGTTCTTTTCGTTGGATTTCGGTAATGGACCAATAATGTCGATACTAATTTCTTTCCATAAGCCTTCTGGTATATTCAAAGGATGTAATTCTCCTGCCTTCTTCATGTGTTGTACTTTGTTCTGTTAATATTTGAAGTATCCTTGAACATATCTTTTAATATCATTCTTGATTCCTGGCCATCAGTAGTTTCTTTTGATTAAATCCATTATCCATTGTTGTCCTGGATATTCTATGTCCACTAGTTTACGGTTTTCTTGAAGTATCTTTTCTCTGATTTTCTGGCTGTTTGGTATGTAGATTCTTCCATCCATATAAACAATTCCATCTACTTCCCATGCTTGTCTATCTTTCTTTTCCAGCTTCTTGCATACTTCTTGTTCTTTCATTCTATTACATCATATCTCTTCCAATATAGTAGTTTCTTCTACCATCTGGTTTCTTCATATCATTTTGATTTCTACTATGATTTGTTTCCTCGTCTACATTTTGTTCTTAAGCACCTGTACATCTTTATTATCTTCCATGGTATCAATATAGTCCTTTCTTGATAAAACATTGGCTTTCATGTTTATTTTTCCAGGAATGTGTCATAGTACAAAATCATAGTCCTGTAATTTCAAGTACCATATCACTTGTCATCTATTAAGTTTGTGTGGTTCTCGGAAATACTTGAGATTTTCATGGTCTGTCCAGACTTCAAATATCTCTGTAGCATCCAATAGGTATTGTCTTTATTTTGTAATGGCTTCCACTACTGCAAGTAATTCTTTGTTGCATATCTCATAGTTTCATTCTGCCGGTTGCATTGTTCTTGATAGGAATGTGATAGGTTTCCATTTGCCATCCTATTCTTGTGATAAGACTTCTCCTATTACATGCCCTGATGTATCAGTTTTCACTTGAAATTTTCCCTCTCTTTTTGGAAGAGTGAGAACCAGTTAACTTGTTATCTTCTCCTTTAATTCCTCAAATGCTTCCTGTTGTTCTTCTCCCTATTTCCACTCTTTTTTGCCTTTTAATTCATTAAAAAGTCTTGCCATATGACTGAAGTTCTTTATAAACCATCTGTAGAAGTTGGTGAACCCTAGAAAGCTTTCCACTTCCTTTATCTTGGTAGGAGTTTTCCATTCCTTGACTGCCTTGACTTTGATGGTTTCCATTCAAACTTGTCCTCTTCCAACAACTACTCCTAAAATGGGTATTTCCTCTATATTGAAATTGCATTTGGATTGTTTGAAACATAGATTATGTTTCTCTGCAATTTTGAGGAATCAGATTGTCCTTTCTTCAAGTTTCTTCATGTTCTTTGCTAGTATCACAAAGTCATCCATATAATTTGCCAATACACCTTCATGTAGTAGTTCTCAGAATATACTGTTCATTATCTGTTGAAATGTTCCTGGAGAGTTGCACAATCCAAAGTACATCACTTGAGGTTCAAATAATCCTTTATTCATTAGGAAGGCTGCTTTCCATTTGTCTTCTTTCTTTATCCAAATGTTGTTGTATTCTCAAATTAAGTCTAACTTGTTGAAGTATTTGGCTTCCTTTAGCTTGTTGATAACTTCTCTAATTAATAGTAGTGGCATTTTGTCCTTGATGGTAACTTGATTTAACTTCTGATAGTCTTGAACCAACCATAGGGATCCATCCTTCTTTGGAATGTAAAAACAAGATGCCACATATCACAACTTCGATTCCTTGATTAATTCCGCTTTCAATTGTTCATCCAACCATTAATTCAATGCTTCATCTTCTTTTATT
>JAJOHK020001717.1:0-12050 GCA_022457215.2 Leucocoprinus gongylophorus | reverse complement strand
GACTGCAATATCACGTGCCTCTTCATCGTCCAAAAGAAAAAGAAAAAGGAAAACAAAATTCCTATAAAGTCAGAAAATAAAAGAAAAAGAAAATAAAAATTGTTCATGTCCCAAGCGTCCCATAACACAAGATGGTATTTCAAGCTGCAGGATTATGATTTTATTTTACAACACATTCTAAAAAAGACAAACACAAGAGCTGATATTCTGTCAAGAAAAGATCAAGTAAATACAAAGAATAATAACAAGGATATCAAGATACTCAAAGACAAGCTATAGATAAGAAAAATAAATATCAAAGCAGAAATAGCAGTATTCAGAGAAAACTAGATAGTAAAAGAAACTATACTATGAGAAGAAATCTGAAAAAACAACACAAGAGAACAAGAAGTTTAGAAAGAATTAGAAAAAGAGAATGGTCAAGCATAGAAAGATAATGGAGTGGTATATATAGAAGGAAAAATCTATGTTCCAAATAACTAGAAGATTTGAGAGCAAATTTTATAAGAGAATCATAAACCAGCAGATATATGATATCTAGAATAATAAAGGATGCTCAAATCAATCAAGAGGAACTATTGGTGGCCAAAAATATGAAACAACATCAAGAAATACATCTAAAGATTCTAAAAATGTCAGTAGAACAAAGTACAACATATAAAGAAAGTGAAAGAACTTCATCTATTGAAGATACTTTAAGGACCATGGTAGGAAATCAGTATTGATACTATTAGACTATTACCAAAATCAAAGGACAAGAATATAATAGTAGTCATAGTGGATTAATTCACAAAGATGATTAGACTTAGAATAATAACAACAATAGTATCATCAGAGAAAATAGCCAAGATCTATAGAGGCTATATATGAAAAATCTACAGAGTTCAAAGAAGATTCTTAGCAACAAAGGACCCTAATTTGCCTTATAATTTATGAAAGACTTGAGCAAAGCACTGGGAGCAAAACAAACATTATTTATGGCATAGTATCCTCAAAATAATGGTCAAATAGAGAGAATTAATCAAGAATTTGAAGTGTTTTTGCAATATTATGTTAATTATCAGAAAGATAATTGGACAGAATGATTATTAGTAGCAGAATTCCAGTATAATGATAAGAACTACTCAGCTACAGGATATACTCCATTCAAACTTAACTTTGAATAACACCCATAGAAGAAAGATCTCACAATAAGAATAGAATTACCAAAACTAGAGACTTTACTTGAGAAACTACAGAAGAGTTAGGAAGTAGCAAAGATATCAATAGAAATAGCAAAATATACTATGAAGAAGCAGTTCAACAAGAAAAGACAAAACCTACAAGAACTGAAGCAAGAAGACAATGTATGGTTAGAAGCCAAAAATATCCAATTGAAAAAACCTTCAAAAAAACTGGACTAGAAAAGATATGGATCTTTTGAAATCATAAAAGATATTGGCTGAAAAGTGTTTTAGCTAAAGTTCAGAAGGATAAACAATACACAATGTGTTCAATGAAGACCTGCTAACATTATGCAAGAAACTCCAATTTAAAGGACAGTATATAGAAATAGCACCACTATCAAACATTATCAATTAGAAAGAAATATATAAAGTAAAAGAAGTACAGAATCATAGGAAATGAGAATAAGACACACAATTTTTAGTTTATTTAAAGGGTTATAGAAATGAACATGACAAATAGATAGCAGAAATAAGGTTGCAATATGCTAAAGAAACAATTTAAAACTATTAGACAAAGCTTTTGAGACAAAAGAGGGGAGTAAAACTCCAAATTGACATCTCAAAGCAATACAAGTAATCAAGAAACCCAGGAATGTCTTACCAATTTGCAACTGCTTCTACTTCTCCCAACCCCTACATTGCTTACACAGGCAACAACATAGATTTTATTATAACCTTAAATAGAGAAAAGAAAGATTGGATGAAGAAATATCATAAGATAATTCAAGGACTAGAAACCATAGCTAATATCCAACTCCAACTCTAGAACATTATCAAATTATCAAATATAGCTAATAACCAACTAGTAGATATTGAAACTACTTTACTACAAACAAGTAAAAATTATAAAGCACAAGTAGACAGAGATATTTATAGCATATCTCAAGAATTAAGAAATGTTATACATAGAGAAATGAAATGATAAGCATATCATATTCAAGTGTTATTAGTCAATGAATTAGATTATTGTAAAGGAAAAGATGGAGAAGTAGTAGATCAATATATCCAGACATTACAAAATGCATATCAAAATATATATTAAGATGTATTACAGCCTATAATCATCAGCAAAGAAAAGTAGAAAGAAGGCATCATTCAAGATGAAGAAGTATTGTTGTATAAACTATATTATCAGAGTTTAAGATAGTAGACTCTAACTATTTTATTTTTATTTTTATTTTATTTTATTTTTTATTTTTTCTTTGTTTTGAGGACTTAGAGTTAGGGTTAACATGACAACACTATTACACTATTATCACATGACATAACTAGGTGTCACACACAGTCATATAGAAGAGTGTAGAAAGTTCTGAAAGAATGATATTATATAGTATGTTTAACACATATTGACTTTAAAACAAACATATGACTGTTTAGGGTAGGCTAGAAGTAGTTAGCATGGACCATGGAGCTTGAGTATATAAGGTAGACAATCCTGTATAGAGTTCTCTATTGAGTTCTCTTGTGTAAATCTTATACAAGGTTCCTTTTCTTGATCCACTCTAAGATCTTGAGATTGTAACATATATGATATAGAAAAAGCATTGAAAACACTGCAATTGCCTATCAAAATCATACTATTCACTTCTTCAAGTTATTATAAAACTATCCAAGCCAATGGAGAAAAGAATAGGATATTAAAATCTATACAGAACTACTGTACAAACTATTCTTTATAGCTGTTAAATGCAGTTCACACCTTATGATCTAAGATCTAGAAAAGTATCTTGGAAGTCTAGAATTAAGTCATTTTGCATTATTCAAGAACCTTTGGCTTCAGCTTATATGCTGTGTCTTCACAAGTCATACTGGTTATATATTTCAGATTAAGAACTGAGGACTTAGAGGGTAGAAAACTACTAGAAGGTGGCAAGATGTGCCATTGCTAACATAGGAAGAGGGATGCTAGTTTTAGTTGATTTTCAGGATGACTACCATAGTGCAAACTACTAGATTATATACTAGTTAGTATATTTAGAGTAGCTATCTGGAATGTAACTACTAAGCAAGTTACCTTGATTACTAGTAATTCTTGGGTATCAAGAAAGAGATATCCATAGAGTTATCTTAGACTAGCAAGGATATTTGAGATAAAATAGATAGCTTTGATCTACACTAGAAGAGGTTTGGGAGTATAGATGAGAACAGATGAGGACAGAATACAAGATGTGATAATAGCTAACTCTATATAAAAACAGTGTTATAAACTTCATTCAGCTTGTATTTTCACAACTAGTGGACCAATTTTCACAAACTAAGTTATGTTAGAAAGCCCCAAATAAGGGCTATTTTCATATATGTAAGATGTACAAAAGTGATAGCAAAAAACTGAAATATCAGGCCATATGTAACTATAAAAGCTTTGTTGGCTAATATCTCATGAATGGCTAGACAAATTCACATAATTGAACTTGTGTTGGAAAGTACTCATCAAACCATTTCTGATAATATATGGTATATCTTATAGCAGTAAGTAGTATCTATAGAGATACAAGCATATCAATATAGTGATATAATTAGTTACCTTTCAAAATTAGCCTGACATCCACTATAACAGATGACAGCTTCCATTAGGTATAAGTTTTGATCATATAATATAAACATCTTGTATATGGACTATCACTCTTTTGTATATATACCTCTGTGTCTAAGGATTAAACTTTTGACTTAACAACATCATTTATCATTAATCATTATTAATTTTTATCATTGATATTTGTATTGATCTTTACCACCATTGTTATTATTATTGAACTTCTGAATTACTTCTAAATCTCTGAGAGTACACTCAAGGTTACTCAAGGTTTAGATATTACAAACAATGTTATGATCTTAAATCCTTAGGGTTGGATAAAAGAATAAACTCTTGTATTAGAGTAAACATAAGAGAACTTGATAGAGAGCTCTTTACAAACTAGTCTACCTTATATACTCCTGCAGATGGTCCATGCTAGCTACTGTACACCCTACCCTAAATAACCATGTGTAGAGCATGAGGCCAACATGTAGTATCCATATTGTATGACATCATTTTGTTCTAGAACTTTTGACTTTCTTTTCTTTAGTTTCATGATCAATGTTGTGACTACACTATCAGATGTGACTGATGTGACCAATCACTTCTAACCCTAAATCCAGAGTTCTAAAAATAGAAAAATGAAAAATAAATCAAAATAAAAATGAAAATGAGAAATAAAATAAAAAAACACAAAGTCTACTTTTTGTAATCTTGACATTACTCCCCTTTCAAGATTTCTCTTCTGGAGAAATGTCCTGTTCTCCAGTCTCTTTTTCTTATCTTTTTGTTTTCTTCCTCTATTTTTTCTTCTATTGTCTTTTCATACTCACTTTCATCAATCTGCCTGTTTTCTTTCTACCTCTTCCAATTTCTTTTTAACTTTCTCAGATGTTCCTTTTCAAATTTCCTATCATCCCACCTATACAACAACTTTGCTGTATACTTTCCTGGCAATTCCATTCTTTTATATTTCTCTCTTTCTGTTTTCTTTTCCTCTACTTGTCATCTTACTTTTGCTCTCAATCTTCCTTCAAAGTTGTCCACCAACTCTTTTGCATTCTTCAAATCTTTCTCCTTTTCCCATATATCACTCTCCACTGTAAACTCCTTCCATCATACTAGATATTTCTCCACTCCTCTTATTTTTCTTTTATTCAGAATTTTCTCTACTTTCCATTCTTCAACTTCTTCGACTTCTACTAGTTTCTCCTCTTCCTTTTTTTTGTCCCTTTATCTGCTCCCTATATTGCACTATTCAGCTCACATTGACTACTGGATGAATTCTTATTAAATTTGGTAATTGCAATTTAACCGCATTTGTTAATACTACCTCCTCAATCTTGTATGGTTCTATATATCTTTCCACCAACTTTCTTACTGGTCTCTTTTTGAATACTAAGTCTTTTGTACTTAGCATTATCCTATCTCCCTTCTTTCACTCCTCCGTTTTCTTTCTATTTCTGTCCACATATCTCTTCATTTCTTCCTGTGTCTTCTTCAAAGCTACTCCTGCTTCCTCTTGTACCCTCTTTATTCTTTCTGCAAACTCTATTGCCTTTTCCACCTTCTCTTTTTTCTGTATATCCCCTCCTATTCTTACTTCTCTTCTATAGTTTGCCATGAACAGAGACATTTTTGTCATTGAATATATTTTATTATTTACTGCAAATTCAGCCGATGCTAACTACTCTGGTCAATTATTTTGCCTGTGGTCTACAAAGAATCAGAGATATTGTTCCAGCTCCTGATTCATACATTAAGTTTGTCCATCAGTTTGAGGGTAGAACATAGTTGATAATTTTATCTGAATTCCCAGTATCTTGTTCAACTCTTTTGTTAGCTCCACTGCAAACTGTGGTCCCCTGTCCAATACTACACTCTCAGGTAAACCATACAACCTCCACACATTGTTTCTGAACAATCTTGCTAGTTCTTCTATTGTTGTCCCTTCTGTTGTTGCTACAAAATGTGTCATTTTTGATAATCTATTGTAGACTACTAAGATCGCATTCTTTCCTGCTACTATTGGTAACTTTGTGATGAAGTCCACCAAAATATGTGTCCATGGCTTTTCTGGGACTTCTCCCAATTTTAACTTTCCTACCACTTTCTCTGTCCTATTCTTTATCTGTTGACACAGATCACATCTCTTTACATACTATCCCACTTCTCTTGTCACTCCTGGCCACCAATAATTCCTGGTAACCAGCTCCACTATCTTCCATTTTCCTCCATGCCTAGCCATTGGTACATCGTGGTATAACCAAATGATTTCTGTCCTCAATTCTTCATTCTTTGGCACATACACTTTTCCTTTCTTCAATACCAATTCTCCTTCTATCTTCCATTCTTCCCCTTGTATCGACTTTACTCCTACTTTCTTCATCTCCTCCACTATTCTAACGACCTCTTCATCCTTACCTCTAGCTTTTTTTATTTTTTCTATTATATCTACTTCTGGTCCTTCTATAATTACTTTTTCTAATTTATGAAGCCAATTGTCTTTAATAATTATTTGATTCTCATTGTCCTTATCCATACCTACTTTCTAGTCCAGTCTTCTACTCAGTCCATCCACCTTTCCTATTCTTGTTCCTAGTACATGTTTTAGGGTAAAATTAAATCTAGACAAATACAATGCCCATTGAGCTTGTCTTTGATTTAACTTTTGCGCTTTCATAAAATACTCCAAGTTTTTATGATCCATCCAGATCTCAAACTTGAATTGCGCTCCCTCTAACAAGTGTCTCCAACTCTCCAACCCCCTGATGATTGCCAGCATTTCCTTGTCATATATCTCATAATTTCTTTTCATCTCATTTAAGGACTTAGAAAGAAATGCTACTGGCTTCCATCTTCCATCTTCTCCTTCCATTGATAACACTTCTCCTATTGCATAATCTAACATATCCACCTCCATCCTCATTTTTTTATCTAGATCCAGTGCTGCTAACACTGGTTCCTGCATAAAAGTTTTCTTCAACTCCTCAAATGCTCTCTCTTGCTTCTCTGTCCATTCCCACTTCCTATCTTTTTTTACTATGTCACATAATGGTCTAGCTATTGATACAAAGCACTGTATAAATTAGTGATAGTAATTCACCAATCTCAAGAACTTCTGTACATCCTTGACACACTTAGGTGTCAGCTATTCCAATACTCCCTTTACTTTCTCTTTTTCCATCTTGATCCCCTCTAGCTCTATTACCACTCCTAAAAATTCTACTTCCCATACCTTCCACTTACATTTCTCTAGTTTTACATACAAATCATTCTCTTCTAACCTCCTTATCACTTCTGCCACTATTTCATCATGTTCTTCTTCTGTTTCTGTCCCAATTATCACATCATCAATAAACATGGCTACTTTTTCTGTATTAATCAAATCCCTCAACAATTCATTCATCATGGCTTGAAATGTTGCTGGCAAATTTGTCAATCCAAAAAACATTACTGTTGGTTTGAAGGCCCCCTCTGGTGTCATGAATGCCACCTTCCATTCATCTCCCTCTTTAATCCTTACATTGTTATATCCCCATCTCAAATCCATCTTTGTAAAAACCTTCTTCATTCTGATGCTCTCCAACATGTCTGATATCAAAGGGAGCAGGTAATTATTCTTTATTATCCACTCATTTAAATACCAATAATTCTGCACCATTCATTTATTTCCATCCTTTTTTCTTACAAAGAATACTGGTGCTGTTTATGGTGACTTTGATGGCTGGATATATTCTTTCCACAACTGCTCTTTAATAAACTCTCTCACCTTCTCTCTTTCTTCTCTCAACAATGGATAAACCTTCCTTTTCCTTGGCACAAACCCTTCCTTTGCTTCTATCGCATGATCTCACACCTTCCTCGTCAGTATCCTCTCAGATTATTTCTTTCCAAATACTTTTATCCATTTGTGAAACTTTTCTGGCACCAATATTTTTGCTTCTGCCTCTAATCTTGCTACCTCTTCTTCTTCATTCCAAATCTCCTATTCTTCTGCTACCTTCTTTACTTCCATTGTCTTCCCCTTTTTCTGTTTCTTTTTCTTGTCTTTCTTGTCTTGTTTCTTTCCTACTTCTTTCTTTGCTTCTTCCTTCTTTTGTTTTTCCCACCCTGATTTCTTCTGCACTAGTCTCCATTGTTTCCCACATTCTTCCAGACACCTTGTCATTTTTACCTCCTCTGTTCTCCAATCTATTTCTGGGTTGTGGCATGCTAGCCACAGCATTTCTAAAATCACCATCCACTTTTGTCTTCTTATCACATTGATCTCTGTTCTTTCTCTATGTTTCTGATAGTATATGTTGACCTCTACCATATTCTCTATAGGTCCTTCCTTGTTCAGCGATTCATCCATATTCCTCACATTCATTGGTTTTTCCAACTTCTTCAACTTAAAACCTTGTTTTTTAGCAAAATCTAAGCTTATAACCAGCCCAGTTGCTCCACTGTCCAGCAACGCCTCCACTGTTATCCCCTCCTACATATCTATTCTTTCTAACCCAATCTTCACTGTCACTTCTCTTAGTGGTCTTCCTTCTACCTTTCTTACTTCTTCCTGAGTTCTCTCTGGTTTGAATGTACCAGCATCTATTTCTGTAGCTAATACATTAAACTTATTATAAGAACTTAGTTGAGGGCTTCTAAGTTCTCCACCTCTTTTAAATGTCCTATTTGTTTGATGTTGCCCTCAAACCTTTCTTCCCCATATTCTACTCTTCTTCTCTCCATTGCTCTTCCTCTTTCTCTATTCCTGTAGTGATGGGCCATATGTCCAAAACCCCTGCATGCATAACAGTTCCTCTCTCTATCCACCCTCATTGCATAAGAGTCCCTTCTAAGAGCCCCCATCCCTTGTCTCTGTTCTTTCACCACTACTGCATTTGTCCTTTTCATATCTTCCATTGGAGCAGGCTCTATTGTCACCTGCTGAGGGGGTATTTGCCTCCTCTGCCACACTAATGGTCATGGCAATATCTGCTTTTGCTCCTGTTTTGGAACTCCTCCTCCCTGTTCTTTCTTCTTTCTTATTCTCCTTCTTCTCTTCTGCTTTTCCTCCAATTTCTATTGAGGGCTGTTGCCCTTCTGAACTACTGCTCAATGGAGCCTGGTTGATTTTCCACTTCCATCAATTTTCTCCTGATCAATCCATTCATCCCCCTCTTAAACTCCTCTACCAAAGATCTCCCCTTATATCCACTTTTCCTCACTGCCCTCTTAAATTCTTGAATGAACTCTTCCATAGTTCTCCCTCCTTGTTCCAACTTCCTTAATTCTGCCACTTTCACAGATTCTTCCTCTCCACCTCCAAATTCCTTCTTCAAACTTGTCAAAAATTCCTCTACTGACTTGTATTCCAATTCCTCTATTATGTTTTCTTTCCACACGTTTGCCACTCCTCTCTGTACATATGATAGATTCTACTAGATCTGCCCTTTCACTAGCTCCTCTCTCATCCTCATTCTAATATATATAGTTTGCATGCTATTATAAATTTTGCAACCTTTGATGATATGTCATCGAAGATTTGAGGCTTTGCTACCTCAATTCCTCCCCCTCTCCCTCTTTCTCTGGCCACTCCTTCTCTTCCTCCAACTCCTCCTACTAGCAGAGCCTGAATTTGTGCTTGCATAGCTGCCAACTGCTTCTGTTGTTGCTTAATGATTTCATGTAAGTTGATTTGACTTATATTGTTGTAGGAGTGAAGTGAGTCAATAGGTGATAGTGATGACAATGGTGGTGGTGGTGGTGGTGGTGAAGATGTATATAAGGGGAGTGCAGAACCTGTGCTGGTCTCACTCTCTAATTTGTACTCTGAAGACGACAGAATTCTTGGTAGGTAATAGTAGGCCTTCTTCTTGTCTTACCTATATTATTTACTGACTACTTTGTCTACTGACTACTATCCTAAAGGAAATGTAAACAATTTTATTCTAAGAAGGACGTTCTACTCTAAGTGTTATAGGACATTGAATACTAATAATTTTTTATTTTTTTCTTTTATTTTTTCTGATTTTACTTTTCTTTTTCTTTATTTTATTTTCCTGGAAAGACGATGAAGAAGGCACATGACAAGGAAGTCACATGACATGTCACATGGTATGACGTCACAAGCCTAGAATATGATGGAAGGGTCTAGAAGATGATGTCAGGGCACATGGAATACACATAGTAGCCTTGAGTAGAACATGAGGCAGGAATAAGGATGAAGCATGGACATTAGGATAGGGTTAAATATTGGTAGCACGGACCAAGCATGTTTTGTATATATAGGACTCTAATTTAGCAGAGACTCCTTGTCGAGTTCTCTTGTGAATTCCCACATTATACTTCTACCTTGAGGTTTACTCATTAGTGAGATCATTTATTCTTTGTGATAAGTGGTTGCCACAACACTAAGTAGAGTTTTAAGAATGCCTACTATTCCTCTGCATAGACAGACCACAAGAGGGTCTGTAGTACAAGGTTGATAAATGAAAAAAATATAAAGAGCATGTCCACAAAAGAGTAGTATGTCTACCGTGCACTAGTGGGCTTTAATACAGATAAACAACTAAGCTTCTTCTGCCTAACTAGTATACCTCTTGTATTACAATAGAGAACTCTGTATAGAATTACCTACCTTATATATAAATACCTAATAGTCTGTACGAGCTATTTCTAGCCTACCCTAAATGATCATGTGTATGTCTTAAGGTCAACATGTGTATCACATGTTGTATGATGTTATCCTTTCAGAACCTTCTATGTCCTTCTATATATCATGTGACTTATGACTATGTCATCTGATGTGACTTGCTGTATAACAGTGTGATCTTGTCACTCTAACCCTAACCCTAGTTCTAAAAATAGAATAAAAGAAAATAAATCAAAAAGGAAATAGAAATAAGAAAAGTTTAAGTCCACTTCTTTTGTTCTTGACACCTTGAGCCTAGAGTCCAGCTGTGTTCTTCTTAACTAAAGAGCTGTACTACTCTTTGGTCGAGGATGGGTAGAGAGTTAGAGAAGAAATAAGAGGATCTTTGGTATTAGATAGTCTTTAGATTGGATATTGAGTTCTAATGTTATAATCTTAAATCCTTAGGGTTGGATAAAAGAATAAACTCTTGTATTAGATGTTGTGGCAACCACTTATCACAAAGACAAATGATTATACAAGTGGTAAATCTCTTAAGTTGGATATCAAGTGGGAAGTTCACAAGAGAACTCAACAAGGAGCCTCTTTTTAATTAGAGTTCTATTTATACAAAGTCCTCATAGTCCATGCTACTAATAATTAACCTTACTCTTATATCCATACTTCTTTCTTATGTTCACCTCAAGGTCACCATGTTGTATACATGTGCTCTGACATTATCTTCTAGATCCTTCTACTACCTTCTAGGCCTATGACATCACATCATGTAACATGTCATATGACTGCAGTGTCATATGCCTCTTGATCATCCAAAAGAAAAGAAAAAGAAAAAGAAAACAAAATCGCTATAAAGTCAGAAAATAAAATAAAATAAAATAAAAATTGTTCATGTTCAGAGTATCCCATAACATTAGAGTAAATATAAGAGAACTTGATAAAGAGCTCTTTACAAACTAGTCTACCTTATATACTTCTACAGATGGTCTATGCTAGCTACTGTACACTCTACCCTAAATAACCATATGTAGGGCATGAGACCAATATGTAGTATCCATATTGTATGACATCATTTTGTTCTAAAACCTTCTACTCCCTTCTCTTTAGTTCCATGATCAATGTTGTGACTACACTATCAAATGTGACTGATGTGACCAATCACTTCTAACTCTAATCCCAGAGTTCTAAAAATAGAAAAATGAAAAATAGATCAAAAATAAAATGAAAATGAGAAGTAAAATAAAAAGACACAAAGTC
This sequence comes from Leucocoprinus gongylophorus, assembly GCA_022457215.2. Lineage (NCBI taxonomy): Eukaryota > Fungi > Basidiomycota > Agaricomycetes > Agaricales > Agaricaceae > Leucocoprinus > Leucocoprinus gongylophorus. The sequence continues at coordinate 418 of JAJOHK020001717.1, read as the reverse complement.
TACTTCTTGTAATCTTGACAAACAAGTAAGTAATTCATTTTGTGATAAATAACTAATTATAAGACTTACTAAGAAGATAGTAGTAACATATGTAGTTGGAGATTTAACCCTAATAGATTTATAAAAATATAAACATTAAAACAGAGATATTATTATAATAGCTATGATCTATATCTCATATTTTATAAATGTTCATCTTATGCTAGATATATGTTGGGGTTTGTTTCACTTGTAACTTATATTTAACTGTACCTTACACTTTTCACATATTGTATTAGTCAGTGCTTTATGTAGTAGTCACAACATCTACATATATTCCTTATTTCTTTCTCATTATTTCCTTAAGAATATCTAATCTATTTCTTATGGTCATTAGGTATAATATAGTTGTAGATACAGCCCTATATCCTTACACTTT
>JAJOHK020001716.1:0-12053 GCA_022457215.2 Leucocoprinus gongylophorus | reverse complement strand
CCGATCGAAGATAAAGAAGTCTTTCATCATTTTATCAACCCGAGGATAGTTTTCCACAGGCCTCTAATCACCCCTCAAACCCAAGAGGTCCCATCCGTGCTCAGAAATTGGCCTGATGGATGAGGACTATTAAGAGCGGCCAAGACATGTCCAACTTCTGGTTCACAGCCCGGACCATTCTCGGCCAGTTACCATTCAGAAAGATGGACAAACTCAGTGAGGAAGCTTTATCAATAAGATAGCCGAATAGAGGCTAATTATATAAGGGACGATCTTTGATAATATATAGTAGATAATTATAAGTTGGACTTGGTTTCTGTTATTTTATTTTAGTCTTTCTTTCTTTGTTAGGACTTAGCTAAGGGGGTGTGACATCATGTCACAATATTGTTATGGCTATGGTTTTACTATTATGTAACAAAGAAAACAGAAAACATCATAGAAACTACTAGAAGGTTTGAGATAATATTCTAAGTGTAAATCTGTATAGATTTATACCAACATTGTTGTAAGGGGACCTGCCTTCACTTGCAATCCAAGCACCAAAGCCCTACTAAACTCTATGATCTTTCTGTTCCTTAGAAGTTAAAACACCCAAACTCTCACCAAACTATACAGTCTTTCTCAGACTAACACTACTGTTTCCCACAGTCAAACTTTGAGTTGTGTCCCTCAATATCCCAATATTGTCAGGTTCAAAAATAATAGACTTCAATTTTATTTTATTTTCTTCTCTATTTTTATTCTCTTTTTGATTTATTTTCATTTTCCATTTTTAAAACTCTAGGGTTAGGGTTAGAGTGATGATCAGTCACAGTAACGGTCACAGATCACAAGATATAAGGGAAAGAGGTAGAAGGTTCCAAAAGAAGTAATGTTATACAGCATGTATACTACATGCTGACCTCATGCCTAATATATGGTCGTTTAGGATAGGGTGTACAGTAGCTAGCACAGACCATCTAAATAGGTATATAAGGTAGACTACTTTGTAAAGGGCTCTTTATTGAGTTCTCTTATATTTACTTTAATACAAGAGTTTGTTCTTTTATCTAACTCTAAAGGTTTAAGTTCATAACAAATATGTTATGACTTAAGCCTCAGTAATAAGTCAAAAGAGAAACCTTGTATAGGGTTTACATAAGAGAACTTGATGGAGTTTCAAGTACAATTTGTCTACCTTATATGTGCTGAGCTCATACTCTGTACTACACTAAACCTAGCCTACCTTAAAGAATATATGTCTACTTTAAGGTCAACATGTGTAATACATGTTGTATAATGTTATTGTTTTAGGATCTTCTATAATATTCTATATAATATATGATATGCAATAGATGTGTAACAGATTGTAACAGTTATATATGCTGTTATAGTATGAGAGTATGAACGGACTTTGGCTAGGGTTAGGGTTAGCTGGACATATATAAGTATTATAATTATTAGTCTACAACGGACATAGGGTTAGGAGATAGGCACGTGACCTGGAAGTCATGTGATAGAGTCTAGAGTGGTCTGGAAGGACTTAGGGTCTAGAAGGATCAGGAAGAGTCTAGAGATAGAGTTAGGGTTAGGAGATGACGTCAAGGGACATGGGTTCCTCATGGTGTACACATGGTGTGCACATGTACAGCGGAGATTAAAGGTATGACATCAAGGCACATGTAGGAAGCATGGTGGCCTTATGAAAAACACATGTGGATGAGTAATGGACATGAGGTAGAAGCATGGTAGATGGACATGAGGTAAACATATTATTGTAGCACGGACCACATGTAATTTATATAAATAGAGGAGCAATGCAGCGAGGGCTCCTTGTCGAGTTCTCTTGTAATTCCCCTATTCGTTACTTGATAGCCCTACTGGAGAGCTTTGCTAGTTGTGAGATCATTTGTCCTTGAGTGACGAGTGGTTGCTACAACATATGCTATCATGCTAACTTCTAAACCTAAGCTCTAAAAATAAGAAAATAAATAGAAATAAAAATAAAAATAAGAAATAAAATAAGAATAAGTGAAGTTCACTATTCAACTTTGACACAATACTGCCCTATGTTATGGTATGCTTGGACTCTGATATTTTATTCTTGGATAATGAAAAGATATATAACTGTAGTTATATAACACATCATATAACATAATGTTATAAGCCTAGAATATTGTAAAAATAACTAGAAATAATAATATCAAGATACATGTCTACAGCATATTAACCTTATAATGTACTTATAGATAATGTATAGACTTTAGAGTAAGGTTATTTATTGCTAGCATAAACTATAAACTATTTATATAAATAAGATAGCAATAGATTGGAGACTTCTTGTCAATTTCTCTTATAATCCTTATAAGACTCTTTGCTTATAAGACTACTTAGTATGCTATTGACTATTTTTGTTATGATATGTTAGGATACTAACTTCTTTCTTTTTCTTTTATTTATTTTTTCTTAATTTAATATTACTTTTGATTTTCTTTTCTTTTTCTTTTTCTTTTAGATGATGAAGAGATATGTGACTATGGTTACATGATATAATCATGCTGTCACACATCAGTCACATCAAATGACATGGCTATAGTAATGAACACAAGTTATGAAGTTATATAGAAGAGACTAGAAAAATGATATTGGAGTATATATATACAATATAGTATCCTTATGGAAGACATGAAAATAAAGCATGGTGAAAGCATGGACTACACATGGGCTTTAGGGCAAGGTTAAATTAGTATTAGTATAGACCATCTGTAACTTATATAAATAGAGTAGCAATTTAGTAGAGACTTCTTGTCAAGTTCTCTTGTGATTTCTACAATGATATCTGTTTTTGAGATTTATTGCTTATCTCTCTATTGGTCTTTGTGACTAGTGGTTGCCACAACATTCTGTATTACAAACTTAAGATCTTAGAGCTAGTCAAAAGAAAAAACCTTGTATTAGGTTTACATAAGAAAACTCAATAGAGAGCACTGTATAGGATCATCTACCTTATATACCTAAGACTAATGGCCCATAGTATTACTATGACAGTACCATGTAACAATTTGTAACAGCAATGTATGACATCATGTTAGACCCTAACCTCTACTACTTTAGCCTACTCTAAATGATTATACATCTATCTTATGGTTAATATAGATATAATACATTATATAATATCATTCCTTCCAGAATCTTCTACCATCTTCTATTATGATTATATGATATCATACTAAACTCTAACCCTAGATTCCAGAATAGAAAATAAATCCAAATAAAAAATGAAAAGGAAAATGGAAATAAAGTCTACTATTTGCAACTCTGTTATATGCTAAGTCCACTTATATAGGAAATACATCTTTGTAGTAATACTGTCTTCTCAACAGCTACTATAATATTCTGTCTTTTATGATAGGGATACTCCCATCCAACTCAGTCTCCTATAGCAGAGTCATACTCCTATCAGTGTTTTACCACTGAAACCTCTGCTTGGGACAATAGAGACTATACTACTGAAACTTTGAGCATCTTTTATATTATATAAGACTAGTAGTCACACTATAATTTACTAGTCTGATAATTAACAAAGATAACTCTTATTGAACTCAATATCTGGTGTTTAATAGCAACATACCAATCAGTACTCACTTTCATCTCAGACTTCTTCCTTTTATCTAAAGTTATAACCATACAGCAGTCAGACAGTGCAGCATACAAGCTAAAGCCAAGGTCATTCCACAAGTTTGCACATCTCCAAGTCAACTCCATGAACTTTCATTCTTAGTATGAACTATATCTGACAAACTCTGACATTCTATTGTTATGCCAGAAAATGCTTTTCTACAAGAAGATATACTTTATTGAGTTTTCAAGTACTTAAGACCTTTTTATTTTTCTTTGTCTTTATTTTGAACTTAGACAAAAGTGTGATGGCATCTCTTCTCTCTCTTTAACCACTATCTTGCATGGTAGCACCTATTAGAGATATTGGGAATAAATTTCTTTCTATTTCAGCTACTCATACTTTAACATCCAACATGACTCTTTCTAGTGATATGAATATAGTCATTGACATTGTTGATGATCTATTCAAGAAAAATTGTGGCAATTATGATGAGGTGAGAGGCCACTTGATGATATCTAATGCACAAAGTCCCAGAACTCCGTCTATGTCCTCAAGTGAATGTGATGAGGAATATTCAGCTAGAGTTCAGCATAAAAGCAATGATATGGTAGAAAATGACCAGATCATCCCATCTGACAGCCCACAGCTAAAATATGCTACTCTAAATAGCCAAGGTAATCAAGTTAGTAAGGCAACTAACTGTACTACTAACATAAGACAACAACATGTGGAACATAATGCACCTACTCTCAACAACAATAATGTGTTCAATGTACAATTACAATACAACATCAATCAGACTCTTGACCCAAAGTCTTGGAATAGCAACTTTTGGGCTATTTCATGCCATGGGTTTATGGAACACTTAGCCTCCAATATCAAAAATATTAAAGAATCTTTTGGAAGAATGCAGAAATACATTCTCAGTAAGGCAATTGAAAGTGATAAGGCTAACAATATTAAAGACCTTGAAGATGTTGGTAAAGTGGCATGGGAGTTCATTTCTTCTCTTTATGAAGCTTATTAGAACAACCTTTTCATTGACAATTTGAATACTTTGTTAAGGAACAAAGTCAAATCAAAATTCAGTCCACAAGCTATTAAAGAATTGAATATCAACAAAGAAAAAACACAATAAAACCCTCTTATGTTTCTACTTTTCCACCTCCTATCCCAGCTAAATCACTTAAGGAGGTAAATGAAATTTCTAAATATTTTAAGAAAAATCCCTCTTTTACACAAAAAAAATCTTATACTCAAGTGTCATCTAACAGTTCTAACACAGCTAGAGAAACATTGAAGATTAAAGAAGCTTTTTCTGGTCTTCAAAACAAAAAAATCAAACTCATTCAGAAAATCATTAGCAGTAAAGGCAAACTGAAGCCTTACATCAACATAACTATAAAGGGGCCTTCATGCAAACAGGTCATAGTCTCCATGAGTATTGACAATACTGACAAATTTGTCAAAGAATCTAGCATTCACATTGCTAACATCAATAAAACTTCTAAGAATATCAAGTCAGATATAATAGCTGACTTTATTCATGTCGAGAACAAGGGTGTGGTCATTTCCATCAACAAGATAGCAAGTTCTCTAGATCTTCAATCTATCAAAAAATATATCAAAAATGTACACTATATTGAAGTGGATCAAATGGAACTTCTGAGACTTTCCCAGTCAAAGTTGTACCTTAAGATCATTGGTATTCTGTATCTTTTTGAACAAACCAATGCTTGTATTACCTCTGATGATATAAAAAAAATCTTGAAAAACAATCATATCTTCAACAATATTGTTTTAGCCTCTGAACCAAGAGTCATCAAAGTGTCTCCCAAATCTGATATAGCTATTGTCTGAATCAACATTTGAGATGCTCAAAGTGGTATAAAAGCAAAGAGCCTTATCAACAGAAGGTTTAATGTTGGAAGCTTTATTGCCATAATTTGTGGTGCTAATATGAACCCAAGAGTACCACAGTATAAAAACTGTTGGAAATGGGGTCATACATCAGATGTGTGCAGAATCCAAGGGGTGAAGTGTGTCAAATGTAATGGCCCTCACCAAACCATCTATTATCGCCAATTTGCATGGTGTTGTAAAGCTAACAAAAAGACTAACCCTTTTAGGCTTAAAACCAAGCAGAGCAAACCTTGTCCTTATTCTTTCAAATGTTCAAACTACAAGGGCAAACACCAAGCAGACTCCACTGACTGTCCTTTTTGGAAACACAGGTTTAACAGAGAATGGCATACTAAAGAATATACTAGAATTCAAGAAAATCAAAAACAATCAATTTATTCATCTGTGAACAGTAACATGATATGATTATTAAAGATTTAAGAATTTTTTCACAGAATGTTTGAAAAAATAATCTCATTATGAATATTATTCTTGAACTCAAAGCAGAATTCAATATCATCTTCATTCAAGAACTATTTTAGTCAACTATTTGTTCCATTCTAGGAATTGTGAAGGAGAATCATTGGTAGGAGTTGTTAATCATTCTAATTGGCTAACTTTCTCTAGATCTTTAGAAACTGAAAGTGACTATCCTAGAGTAGTCACTTATGTCAATATCAGACTTATTTCTCTTTGTTTTGCTCTTTACAAAGATGTTATTTGCCAGAATCGCAGAAAGTGGACTTAGTTTCTTTTCATTTCTTCTTCTTTTCCTATTTTCTTTTTATTTATTTTCTCCTTGTTCTATTTTTAGCATGAAGAGTTGGAAGTAGTAACATCATGGGTCATGTAGCAAGAGAGAGTTCTAGAAGAATAATGTCATACCACATGGAAACCTCATGGCTAACACATGGTTGTTTAGGATAGGCTAGAAATAGCTAGCACAAACCATGGAGATTCAGTATATAAAGGTAAACTATTCTGTACAGAGTTCTCCATTGAGTTCTCTTGTATAAACCCTATACAAGGTTATTTCATCATCTAATCCTAAGAGCTTTAATTCATAACATTATTAACCATAGAGACATTTTTTTAATTTCATTCTTTAACAATGATGATATTTTCTGGCTGATGAATGTTTATTCTGATTCTTCACATTCAGCTTTGAAATATCTCAAGGATACTGAAGTTAATATTTGAAATCTCCTGATTATAATGGGAGACTTCAATATTTGCAACAATTTATAGGACTCTTTATTTCCCCATTATTTCTCTATTAGTGGTGATCTTCTTATTATTGTGGACTCATTTAACTTAGAATTGTCAAATCCTACTAATCAAGTTCTAACTAGATACTCAGGCAACAAGCATGATTCAAATTCAGTCATTAATCTTATGTTCCTTTGTAATGGTTTAAGCAAATTGGACAATCATTTGATTCATCCTAACTGGAGGCTCTTGTCTGATCATGTATCTCTAACTATCGTCATTCCCATTGTTGAAGAACATATCAACTCAAGAAAATGCTCAATCATCAAAGATAGCAAAGAAGAATCAACATTTATTAAAGATCTCACAACATCCATTAGGAATATCAACATATTCAATATGTCAGACATCACCAGTCTTGATAGAGCTGTCAACAATTTTGCTAACATAGTAGAAAATGCTTGGGAGAAAAACTTAAAAATTATCAATATCACTAAGTATTCCAAGAGTTGGTGGGATGAAAGTTGTAGTAGAAACTTAGAGAGTTATAGGTTGTTGAAGAGTTTAGAGAATTGAAGACAATTCCAAAGAACAGTCAAGAATATAAAATGGCAATTTTCTGACCTTAGAATCTAGGAGATTTCAAACAAAAAGTGAGGCCTTTAGGAGCTTATAAATTGGGTCAACAAGTGCAAGTTACCAGCAATTGAGGCAGTCAAATATAATGGTCAGCCATGCCTTGAAATAAATGATCTTTAGCATGAATTGCATTTGTCCTTCAATATAGCTCAAGATCAATGTAGAGATGAAGATGTTCTTAATGAAATCACTTCATTTGCAACATCTACCTGGAATTCTTTCTTGGAAGAAGAATTTACTAGTGTAATAGTCAAGTGCAATATTTCGTTTACTTCTGGCCCTGATAAACTTGCATGGAGGCACCTCAATGTCAGGATCAAGAAAAGTGGACTTAGTTTCTTTTTATTTTTCCTTCTCATTTTTATTTTATTTTTGATTGATTTTCTGTTTTCTATTTTTAACCCTAACCCATGGACACAAGAAGAGAAGCGTGGAAGAATAACATTGTACAATATGTACAACACATGTCGGCCTTGAGGTGCATACATAGTAGTTTAGGGTAGGCTAGAAAGACTTAGCATGGACCAGGCACTTTTCATATATAAGGTAGACAAATCCTGTACAGAGTTCTCTATTGAGTTCTCTTATGTTACCCCAATACAAGCTTACCTCTTAACCCAACCCTAAGGGCTTTGAGTTATAACACTCAAGCATATACTCAACGGCAAAGTATGCTTGAAGAATATAATCAACATTGCTAATGCATGCCTAGGAATTGGTTATTAACCAACCCATTTCAAAATGTTGACAATTATTGTAATTCCAAAACCCAACAAAGCGTCATATGATACTCCCAAGTCATTCAGACCCATCGTTCTCTTAAATATGTTGGGAAAACTTGTCAAAAAAGTTATTGGTGATAGACTTCAATTTCACGTGATTTCTAACAACTTCATCTATCAGAGCTAACTTAGTGGTCTCAAGTTCAAATCTACTTCTGATGCTGGCATTGCTTTGACACACTTTATTCATATGGGATGGGTTAGGAATTTATCAACAAGTACCCTTACCTTTGACATCTCCCAATTCTTCTCTTTGCTAAACCACTGCTTATTAATCCTTATTTTTGAAAAAGTGGGATTTGACTTAAGAGTTGTAAAATTCTTTTCAAACTATCTTGTTGGTAGGAAAACACAGTATTTTTGGAACAGCTTTTTTTCTCTATTCTTTAATGTTGATGTTAGAGTTGGACAGGGCTTGGCTCTTTCTCTTATCCTTTCAACTCTATATCTTGCCCCTTTTCTTCACATTCTAGAAAATTGCTTAAAAAATCTAAAAATTCCAGTTTTTATTTTATTCTTTGTAGATGATGGACTTCTTGTCACTCAAAGCAAATCTTTTTCATTCTCTAATTCTCTACTTTTTTATAGTTATAATATCGTTTCAAATCTTCTTTCAAAATTTGGTCTCATAGTCGAACATTTAAAAACTGAAGTCTTTCATTTTTCAAGGTTGCATAGTCCCTTTAACTCTCCTCCACTTGACCTTTCTTCTATTGGTGGCCCTGTACTTTACCCAAAAGAGTTCTGGAAATATCTAGGTTTTATCTTTGATAGAAAACTTTCTTTCCATCAACATATCGATTTTTATTCTAACAAGATGATCTCAACTGTCAAGTATATGAAAATACTTGGAAATTCAGTTAGAGATTTGATTCCTCATCAGAAGTGTCTCCTCTATAGGAGTTGTATACTCTCAATTACCCTTTACAGTTTCCAACTATGGTATTACAACAGAACTCCTTTATCGTATCTGTTGAAGATGTTGGGTAAAATGCAGAGAAGAGCTGCTATCTGGATACTAGGGGCTTTCAAAACATTCCCATTGTTCAGCTTAGAAGCCATTGCAGAGCTTATTCCCATCAACCTCCATCTCCAAAAACTCAGCAGGAGATTACAACTCAGAGCACACACTCTTCCAAACAACCACATTCTTCAATCTCTTATGGAACCTAAAACAAATGTATTGTTCAAGCCTTACTCATTATCTCTTGGCTTTCTTTCAAAATGCCAATGTGAACTGATCAAAGGTCCAGTTGTTGATATGGACAATCATTTCAATGAAGTATTTCCTTTCTTTAACCCTCTTAATCCTGAGTTTGCATCTGGATGTGGAATTATTGACACTTTATCTAGTCATTTTTCATTTCATTCTTTTAGCAAACACAATGAAGACAACCTTAAATCCCGAGTTCAACAACTTGATTATATGGCTATCAAGTCTTCAAGCAACCCCTCCTATGCTCTTATTATCATGGATGCTAGCATCAAGAACAATATTGCTACTTTTATTTCTCATATGCACATTCACAACAAACCTATCACCAAGACTCTTTATCATGCTGTAAATGTTATGAGTACAAAGGCTGAATTATTTGTCATTAGATATGGTATCAACTAGGCTACCAATTCTGCTAGTATCTCAAAAATCATTGTCATTACTGATTCAATTTATGCTGCAAAGAAGATTTTCAATCTGTTATCTCATCCTTTCCAAAGTCATGTAACCATTATTCTTAAAGAGCTTTGAACCTTTTTTGTTACGATCAACACCTCCTAGATGCAGCATGGATATGGGCAAAGAGTAATTGTTATAAAACAAGAGTGTGGACAGACTTTAGGTAGGGTTAGGGTTAGGACAGATATAGAACAGTAGTAATTATTAGTCTACAATGGATGGAGAACATGTGACCTGAAAGTCATGTAATAGAGTAGTCTAGAATGGTATGGAAGGACTTAGGGTCTAGAAGGATCAAGAGGAGTCTAGAGAGGAGTTAGGGTTAGGAGTGATGTCAAGGAACATGAGTTCCTTATGGTATACACATGGTGTGCACATGTACAATGGAGATTAAGAGTATGATGTCAGGGCACATGTAGGAAGCATGGTGGCCTTAAGAAAAACATATGTGGATGAGTAATAGGACATGAGGATGATGCATGGACATAAGGGCAGATTAATATTGTTGTAGCATGGACCACATGTAATTTATATAAATAAAGGAGCAATGCAGCAAGGGCTTCTTGTCAAGTTCTCTTGTAATCCCCACTACTAGATAGCCTACTGAGAGCTTTGCTGAAGTCAGCATACTATAAGTGCTGTTCCGGCGAGTAGTTGCTACAACAGTAATGACGACATGATTGGCTGCACCACATGTAGCTCAGTCAGCACCTCATGTAGTAGGTATACTGTCCTTGCTTCATCCTCATGTTCTATAACTTGTTTTCCTTATGTACTCCAGACACTTGCCTTATGGACTATGTGTGTTGTGACGACTACTTATCCAATGATAAATGATAGCACAGGGTAGTAAATCTCAAAGGTGGGTATAATGTGGGGAATTCACAAGAGAACTCAACAAGGAGCCTCTTCTTAATTAGAATCCTATTTATACAAAGGGTTCATGGTCCGTGCTACTAATAAATAACCCTGCCCTTATGTTCATGCTTTATCCTCATTTCTGTCTCATGTCCTACTTAAGGCCACCATGTATACTCCAGGTGCCCTGATGTCATCTTCCAGACCCTTCTATCAAGTTCTAGGCTTATGACGTCACATCATGTGACCTGTCATGTGACTTCCTTGTCACATGCCTTCTTCATTGTCCTAAAAGAAAAAGAAATATAAAATCAAAAGAAAAAATAGATAAAAGAAAAATAAAATGTTAGGTCTAAAGCATTCCATAACAATGTGTATATATAGCATAGATACTACTCTGTATTCCTTATGCTTTACCAATTGAACTCCATCCCTATCCTTCCTCAAGTCTTTGCCTAAGTTGCAACCTGAGCCAAGTCTAAGATTGTAACATTCTTCTCACATCATCAAAAGAACTTGATTGAATTCTGGGAATGTCCTAGCTGATGCAACTGGTCTCTCTATAAAGTGGTCAACAAAGAGACCAAATTGTTCAATCCTATCCTGCTTTTCCCTTACAAGTCTTTATAAGATTTTAACAAGAAGAACAAATGCAATAATCTCGCTAATAGGTGGAAAATAACCTTTCAAGCACTGGATCTGAAAGAAAAACATTTCTTGGACTTACTCAACAATGATAACAACATTATCAAACCGTCTTACATCAAAGGTAGATTATGGCTCAAACATTTTGGCCATTCAAACTCATTATGTGCAAGAGCTACAAGAGTGATTACTAATCATGCTCCAATTGGTGAATACAGGCTAAGGTTTTTCCCTAGGGAGAACTTTAGTTGTCTATGTGGTTTCTATCCCATTAAATCAAGAAGACACATTCTTCATGAGTGTAGGAGATTTAACAAATATTGAAATCCAAGAAGAGACTTGATAAGCCATTTCATCTTGTTTCTTGAATTCAATCCTAATGCATTTGCTTTTGCAAACCCCATTACTTAATTAGCTTAGAGTAGATCTCTTTGCTAATCTTAGATAGTTTTTCTTTTCTTTCTAGTTTTTGTTGCTTGCTTCTTTTATTTCCTTTTTCCTTTCTTTTCTCTTATATCATGTAGTTTTGTTTGTCCTGTATGTAGTTACAAAGTGGCTACCATGGTCTATTCATGCACCTGTGTAATAAATTGTTGATTCAAAAAAAAAAAAAAAAAAAAGTGTGAACAAGTCACAGAGCATGATGGAGGTGTGACATCTATCACAGGGTTGTCACATATGTCACAGCCATAGTCACACAATCATATAACACAGAAAAGGTTATAGAAGGTCCTGGAAC
>JAJOHK020001715.1:0-12056 GCA_022457215.2 Leucocoprinus gongylophorus | reverse complement strand
TTTGTTGTTGCTTTTATACATCCTGCATATGTGCAGATAGCCCTCATTTGGGACTTTCTAGAGCAACTTGGTTTGTGAAAATCGGTCTACTGGTTGTGGAGATACAAGCTGAATGAAGTTTGTGACACATACAGTTAATATGCTCCTTGATATCATCTATCTAGACCACTTCAGCCTGCTCTAGTCTATTCTAGGCTTTTATGACATTACATCATGTGACATGTCATATGACCACAGTATCACATGCCTCTTTATTGTTAATAAAAAGAAAAAGAAATTCAAAAGAAAAGAAATATAAAATCAAGAAAAATAGATAAAAGAAAAAGAAAAATATTAGTCCTTATGCACATCATAATATTTTTTTGATTTCTAATAAAAGCCTATCTTCTATAATAGTTATATTTTATGTAACATGTCTTTATAGTAGCAATGTAATTATTTCTAAACCTCTCAAGTTCTCTGTTTTCCATAATAAAGACACTTTTATTAAACTCAGTCTTTTATGATGGAGTTTCCCTATTGATCTCTTTCAGTATCTTATTACTAAAATCTCCACTTGGGGCTATATTCTGAAATCTCTAAACATTTTTTTATTAATCTTTTAGTATATAAGACTAGTAGTTACATTGTAATTTACTAGTTTGATAATTGGTAAATATTCAAATAAACTTAATCTCTAGTATTTAATAGCAATATACTATTATTAGTACTTATTTCTTTCAGACTTTGATTCACCTCCTAAAGTTGCAACTATATAGTAAGAAGATAGTATAGCATATAAACTAAAGCCAAGATTATTCTAGAAAGTTTATATTACTAAGCTTTTTATATAAAGTTTTTATACTCTATACATTTCTAAGCCAACCTCATAGGATTTTACTTTCTAATATGAACTGTACCTAATAGTATTATCAGACTCTCAATTCTGCTATTGCTTTTGAATAGTTCTATTTGTTAAATTTTCTATCATGGTTTTATATCAGAATTATGAATGATAGACTCTGTTTTATTTTATTTTTCATTTTTATTTATTTTTATTTTTAGGACTTAGGGTTAGTGTTAGTGTGACATCACATGTCACAGTCACACAGTCATAATAGAACATGGTGAAAGATTCTAGAAAGAAATGATGTCATTATAATGTATTTGATATATATTAATCTTATAAATAATATATAACCTTTGGTTAATAGTACTATAACACAGACCAGTAGCCTAGTATATATAAGATAAATAAGTTTGTACTGGAAACTCTATCTTGTTCTCTTGTATTTACTCTAATACAAGATTCTTTTAATTGATCCACTCTAAGATCTTATAATTGTAACATTCTGCTTATAAACTATTATAACTCAAAGATCTTAGAGTTAATCAATGAATAGAACCTTGTATTAGAGTTAACATAAGAGAGCTCAATAGAGAACTCTGTACAGGATTGTTTATCTTATATACCTCAGACTACTGGTTTATGCTCTACTACTTTAGTCTATTCTAAATAACTATATGTCTGCTTTAAGACCACTATGTGTATAACATATGATATGATGTCATTCCTTCCAGAACTTTTTATCATTTTCTATTATAGTACATGATCATGTAACAGTGTGACTGTGACCTGTAACCTCCCACTGATTCCCAACTCTAGTTTTAGAAAAGAAAAGAAAAGCAAATAAGATAGATTCCAATCTCTATGTTTCTAACATAAATCTCTTAACTTTCAAATTATACTTTAACAAGTCTAATAGTCTTTTCTTACCATAACTCTTTAATCTACTTGAAGTTAACTCTAATTCTACTGCTTGGAATACTTTTGGTTCTATTCTTTATCTTAGCAAACATTTTGCTGGAGCTTACTTTTTAAATATTCTACAATAGTTAAGTGTTACAATCACAAGACCTTGGAGTAGGTCAAGTAAAAGAATCTTGTATTAAGGTTAACATAAAAGAACTTGATAGAGAACTCTATACAGAATTGTCTACTTTATATATTAAAATCTAATGGTTTGTATTCTACTACTTTAGCCTACCCTAAATAACCATGTATTTTTCTTAAGATTTAAAGAGTCTAATCTTTCCTATCAATATTGTTATAAATTATAAAAACCTTAAGTATTTTTTTACTATCAAGATGTTGATCTAAAGATAATTATAGTAGTTCAAGTATCTTTCTCAGTTCAATCTTATCATTATATTCTGTTCTAAACATCTTGGTACCAAACTGAATGCTCTCACTAAATAGTAGAGTATTGTTGTAGCAACCACTAGTTACAAAGACTAATAGAAATACAAACAATAAATTTCTTAGTAGAATATCATTGTGGGAATCACAAGAGAACTCGACAAGAAGTCTCTGCTAAATTGCTACCCTATTTATATAAGTTACAGATAGTCTATGTCAATACTAATTTAACCCTACCCTAAAATCCATATGTCATCCATGAGTGCACTATATATTTACTATGAAATAGACATGCTATTAATATGTTCTTTGACATCATTCTTCTAGTCCATTCTTGTCTAGTCTAGGTCTATGATCTCACATCATGTGATATGTCATGTGACTGCAGTCATGTGCCTCTTCATTGTCCAAAAGAAAAAGAAACTCAAAAGAAAATCAAAATAAAATCAAGAAATATTAAATCCAAAAATTAGATAAAAGAAAAATGTTAGTTTTCATATACATCATAATAGGTATCTATCTTAAAGAGGAAAATATTGGCTATGTTACAGTTAACTCCCACAACTTCAAACTAATTTTCATCTAAGAACAACTTGTGACCTCCATATAAGTTACAATTCTTCTTTTTTTTTTCTCTTTACATAGCTGTAGTTGTTAATCTTAATATTCTACACCAAGATATTTGTTCAGTACTTTCTAGTAGTTTTACTGCTACAAAACACATTCTTGCAAATAGCTGATGGTTTTTTCTATTGTTATGCTGGAGAACACTTTTTGGTGAAAAAACATACTTTTATCAAGTTTTTAAACACTTAAACCTTATTTAAAAGTTTTAGCTAGAAAACTTGATACTTCTAAATGATATTTTAGACTCTCTCAAGTAAATTTCTGCTTGAAAGATAGTGTAATAGCTGTTAATCAAACTAGATCTCAAAAAGATAAGATCTTAAAGATAAAAGATACTACTACACTTGTAAAAGATTAGCTATGAAGCATAGGTACTTGCAAGCATAATCAGTATAGCTATGAATGTTTAGACAATAGATCAAAGCAAAAATATAATAGATCAGAAGACAGAAAAGTCTAGAACAAACTTGTAAGTAGAGACAACTAGTAAAAATAACTTAAGAGAAATAAACTTGATAATAACTATCAGATTGATATTAGATTGCAAATAGAGAGAAAATTATATATTTGCAAGATCTTAGCAATCTTTCTTATAGTTTTGGTTTCTATTCTCTATTTCTATTCTCTATATTTTTAGACTAATATATAAGTTACAAGTAGAAAAAAGCAAGAGAAAAAACTTCTATCCAAATTTTCCTACTTGTAAGCAATTTAATTGTTATTTTATTGAGTGAGCATTGTTAATATCTTCTACCACTTTTAGACAAGTTTCAGAGAGTTTGAATAGTTGTTAGATGTGGTTTATACCAGGATATAAAAATTTGTAGAATTAGCTCAGAAATACACAGAGTATATAACTCTGTGAAAAAAGCTCAGTGATATGAACTTATAGAATAATCTTGGCTTCAGTTTATATACTGTGCCATTTGTCTACTATATGGTTACAACTTCAAAAGAATAAATGAAGTTTGAGATAGGAGTGAGTACTAATTTGGTATGTTGTTATTGAACACTAGGGATTAAGTTTAATAAGAGTTATCTTTGTCAATTATCAGACTGGCAAATTGCAGTATAACTACTAGTTTTATATACAAGTCAGATATATAGAAGATGCTTGGAGTTTCATTATACCACCTCAAGTAGAGATTTTAGTAGTAAGATACTAATGTCAGGTGCAGTTCATACCAGGATGGAAGTCTACAAAATAGACTCGGAGTTGTGTGGACTTGTGAAATGATCTTGGCTTTAGCTTATGTGCTGCATCATCTGTCTGCTACATGGTCACAACTTCAGATGATAGGAAAAAGTCTAAGATAGAAGTGAGTACTAATTTGGTGTGTTGCTGTTGAATACCAGAGATTAAGTTCAATAAGAATTATCTTTGTCAATTATCAGACTAGAAAATTACAGTGTAACTACTAGTCTTATATATGAGTTCCTACTATAGGAGATGCTCAGGGTTTCAGTGGTATAGCCCCTATTACTCTAAGCAGAGGTTTCAGTGTTAAGACACTGACAGAAGTAACTTCATTATAGAAGACCAAGTCAAATAGGAGTATCCCTGCCATGGAAGACAGAATACCTGGATAGTTGCAGTACCACCATAAGACATGTTGCAAGAAATATGGCTGCCATGGAAGGCAGGCTTGTATAATTGGAAGATGATATCACTATGGAAATGTAATTTCTGGATAGGCAGACTTATATATAATAGTATCCCCCTCTTAGAACTGAGCCTTCAAAGTTCTATTGAGTTTATCTGAAAATCCCGTGATAGTATCTAGGTTAATAATACATAAATGGAAAAGAAAGTCTTTTTGCTCTTGTTTCTATATCATTATGTCTTCCCCTGCCCTCTCTGATATTTCACAAAATGATGCTGAAAATCTTGAAAAATAGTAGTAAGAAATGTAGCAGAGACACGAGGAGAAGAAGCAGCTCCTGCTTCAACTAGAGGAAGCAGCAAAGTTACATTAGGCTGAGCACACAGCTTAGAAGGCAAGCAGAGAAGCTGAGAAAAAGATTAGAGAGGAAGCTGAGAAGTAGAGGGTTGCAGAGGAGGAGAATGTTAAAGTACCTTCAACAACTCTAAGATGAGATGCTAGAGGAAGAGGCTACCTTCTTGGAGGGGGCTGAAGTGTTGTGGCAACCACTTATCACAAAGGACAAATGATCTCACTAATGAGTAAACCTCAAAGGAGAAGTATAATGTGGTGATTCACAAGAGAACTCGACAAGGAATCTCTGCTTAATTAGTGTCCTATTTATACAAATGTGTCCTGGTCCATGCTACCACTATCTAAGCCTGCCCTATAGTTCATGCTTCATCCTCATGTCTGCCTCACTTCTTACTCAAGGCTACCATGTGTTTTCCAGATGCCCTGACATCATCTTCTAGATCCTTCTACCACCTTCTAGGCCTATGACATCACATCATGTGACCTTCCATGTGACTTTCTTGTCATGTGCCTACTTCATCGTCTTTCCAGGAAAATAAAATAAAGAAAAAGAAAAGTAAAATCAGGAAAAATAAAAGAAAATAAAATAAAAATTGTTAGTGTTCAATGTTCCATAACATGAAGGATCTCAAGTTATGGGATCCAAGTGCAAGGAGATCACTGTCAGAGATGAGGAGGAACAATGACTCTCCAAGAAGGCTAAAGAGAAACAACAAGAAAAGTACCACAGGGGCACTGTAGTCAAGATGGAGGGTGCTAACCTCCATGAGAGGTGTGTGAGCACTGGGCAGGATTGTCTAGTATACCACTCAAGATGAGTAGTTATAATTATACTTATAATAATTTTTTTTTTAATAATTTTTTCTTCATAGTCAATCTCTTGCATATATCAGATATATCGCCCTCAAGTAGCAATGTATACTACACATCAACACCAACACCCTAGCCATGATCCCCACTTATGATGGAATTCTAAGTACTATTGAAAAGGCACTCTAAGAACTTGTAGAGAAGTACTGAGGAGTTAGAAGATCTCTCTGGGACTTGGTGGAGAGCCAGAAGAGGAACACAGCCCAGTTAGAGAGGATTGGGACTGTGATGGAGCAGAGGTAGAGCTCAAAAGGAGAGAATAGGAAGGAGAAGAGCAGAGATAACAAGAAGGAGTTTAAGGATAGCACTGGGGAAAGTTAGGAGGAAGAGACTCTGTCATCCACCTCCTGTTAGATTAGTGGTTTTGTTTTTCTTTATTTTAATTGTTATTTTCTTTTTTGTGATATAAATATATAAGTAAGAAAATCAAGAAATAAAGTGAAAATAAGTCTGAAAGTATGAAAAGAAACTCTGAAAAGTATGTGGAAGCTAAGGGTTAATGAAAATAAGCAGACAAAATATACTAAAGATTTAGTAAAGGAATTTCTCATTGGAAAATGCACAGAAGCAGGAGACAAGTGCAACAGCATGATCAGGACAATGGGAGAGGACCAGGCTTGGTAAAATATGCGATGTGGAAATCAGATACCAAGTCAATGGCATGAGTGAGTTCTATTGTGGAGATCTATTCTGATTTATCTCCAGTATCTTCATACTCTAGCCAGATCACCTTGTACAGGAGTTTGCATGCCTGACAGCAATCAATTTTAGAATCTACTATCCAAGAAATTTCATATTCAGGTTCTCCATCAATTATAACTAGAGCAGAGGCCAGTTGTATTCTCTCAGAGAAAGTATTGGATGTGGCAGGTTTGAGCATGGTCACATGGAAGACTGGATAAACAGAGCACATGGACTCTGGAAGGTGGAGGGTGAACAATAGTATACTAGGCTGAGTGATGATTTCATAAGGTCAGTTCGGAAGAACTTAACCTTGACAAAAACTTTGTTATTTACTTTGAAATCAGGAGTAGGAGAATGTCATATATCAGCAGATTTCTGATAACACTGTTAGACTGCAAAGATTTCAGCTTTGAAAGTACTCTGTAACTCATCAAGATCTATAGCAAAGTCGCAGGCTTAGAAGGAAGTAATATTGTGTTCAGAGTGAACAGCAATATTCAGATGATATCTCTTATTAGCAAAGAATAGAGAAATACTGGTAGTAGCACTCAGAGCATTATTGTAGACAAACTCTGTGAGAGATAGAAGCTTAAACCAGTTGTCTTGCTGGTAGTTACAATATATATAGAGGTATTGCTTGAGAGTTTGATTTGTGCATTCAGTTTGTCCACTACCTTCTGGGTAGTAGCCTGAAGTAAAGTGAAGCTGCATGTCAAGAGCAGTGTCTAAAGATCGGAAGAAGTTTGATACAAACTCTAAACCTCTGTCAGAGATGATATGGGAAGAAACACCATGTTTGGAAAATACATAAAGGATGAACAGATGTGCTAAGTTTGTGAACATGATGGTATCATGGGCAGGGATAAAAATCATCTATTTGGTGAGCCAGTTGACTATGACCAAAATAGTGTCAAATCTGGAGAAAGACAGAAGTTTCTCGATAAAGTCTATAAAAATGGAATTCCATAGTTGTTCAGAAATAAGAAGTTGTTTGAGAGATCCATAGGGCTTGTGACGTTGTGGCTTGAATCACATACAAGTGACACAGGACTTACAGAATTGTTGTACATCAGCATAGAGGCTAGGCTAGGAGTATCCGTAGTGAACCAATTCCAGTGTTTCGTTTTGACCAAAATGTCCAGCAAGGATGTAATCATAATTATACTGGAAAACATATGTGTGGAGGTTGCCAGCAGATAGTATATAAATTCTGTTGTTAAGGAGAAGTAGACTATTTGAGTCTATAGACCACTAGCCATCTATGGAGGTGTATTTTGTAGCAATTGGGTCACTAAGGAGAGCTGAAAGAATGTCTTGATGTAAGGTATCCAGATCCATGACTGTGGCTGTGCAGAGAGAAGGAAAGAGAAGGATGGTAGCTCATACAGAGGCTGCAAGTTGTTCTTAAGTGAAGATAAGTTTGAAGTTGTAAAAGTTAACTATGGTATAGCCAGTATTCTTTCCTTTAGGATAGATATCCCATCATCTAGTGAGAGCATCCGGTTTGGTGCCAAGACAACCAGAGTGGAACCTGATGACAAGGTTAAACTGGAAAAGATACTCAGACCACTGTGCTTGCCTTTGGGTCAATATCTTGGTAGTAGAAAAATACTCAAGGTTTTTATAATCTATAACAATATCAATGGGATAGACCAGACCTTCCAAATAGTGTCGTCAAATCTTGAAAGCTTCAAAGATGGCAAGCAATTTCTTGTTATATGTGTCATAGTTCAACTTTACTATGGTGAAAGTATGGAAGTGGAAAGCTACTAGATGAACTTCATTTTCTTTGTTAACAATGGAAAAGATTGCAGTGAGAGCATAGTCCAAAGTATTAGTTTTCATAATAAGTTGAGCATCAGGAATCCAATAAGTGGGAATAGGAGCAGAGTTGAATGCTTTCTTGAGAGAATTGAAAATATTATGACAGGAGGAGTTGAACTTCTAAGGAATGTCCTTCTAAATGAGATGTGTCAATGAAATGACAATGTCTAAGTAGTTAAAGATGAACTGGTGATAAAAGTTTGTGAAACCTAAGAAGAATTGAATATTCTTGACTTTTCTGGGTTTTGGCTAATCTTGAATAATCTTTACTTTGTCATTGGACATAGTAAGGCTAAAAGGGGACAGGATGTATACCAGACACTCTACCAACTCAGAGTAAAATTTACATTTCTCTACTTTGGTATAAAAACCAGCCTTGTAGAGACACTTGAGTACTTCTTTTACATACTAGTGATGTTTGGACATGTTATTTGAGTAGATGAGTATATCATCTAGATAGATCATAACACAGACATCCAAAAGATCAGAGAAAATGTCATTCATAAATTGCTGAAAGGCTACAGGAGTATTGGTAAGACTGAAAGGCATTACAAACCATTCAAATAATCTATAGCATGTTCTAAAAGCAGTCTTTCATTCATTACCATCAGCGATACAAACCAAATGGTAAGTATGACAAAGATCTATCTTTGAATAAACCCAAGCTTTGTGAGGTGAGTCTAATAGATCAGAGATGAGTAGGAGTGGATAACAATCTTTCTTGAAAATATGGTTAAAACTGCGAAAGTCAACACAGAGGCACAGTGAACCATCTTTCTTCTTAATGAATAAGACCAGTGTACTATACAGAGATAAGAGTAGTCAGATGAAATCCATATTGTGGTTTTTCTCAATGAATTCCTTGAGGACCTCTTGTTCGGATGTAGAAAAAGAGTATATGGGGCCATAGTAAGACCAGAGGTGGAAGCTTTTCCTTGTTTTCAAAAGTAAGACTCAAGGGCTTTTTTTTCTGCCTGCCTTGCATAATAGCATTCACAGTCACATTCCTAGTAACAGTGATTGATAGTCATTGCCAAAGCATATGTCCTGGAACAAGATGAGTTTTCCTTGTTCCTGGATAGAGATAGGATCCTAGATCTGATTGAAGAGCTCTTAGTAATAGTGATGGCAGAGCACACTATTCTCCTAACCTAGTTGAGAGGCATAGCATATGAAGTCCATATTATAAGTAAAAATCTTGTCACTAGGCTTTATGTAGAGGTTATCTAGTATATTGGCCACTTCACCAACAAAGTCTGAGAGACCAAAATGTCGACATAGCTTATCTACAAACAGGTTCCAGTTAGAGAGCCAGTCTTGCAGGATGCCCTGATCTTCCTAGTTGAGGCTTATCTCAAACCAGTTCTAGGCTACTCCAGTGAGATAGGTCATTACAAAAATAAATTTTGCAATGTCTGTATCAAATTGTGCTGGATTAGCATGGAAATATAAGTGACATTGGAACAAGAAATTATTGAGCTTGTCAGGCTCAGTATCACTGAAGATGTCAGAAATATAGGCTTTAGTTCCCCATGTATTAGTATTAGGTCCTGGAGTCTGATTAGCATTAAGAGTGTTAGCAAGTTGACCAAGTATCTCAGTCAACTGTTCATTAGTATTATTGCTTCAACAGTGTTTTAACTGTGAGCAAGTAGAAAAAGTAGGTCTATTAACTGTTAGATTAGTAATAGAATCAGTAGTAGGAGCATTCTTCCAGTTAGAATTGTTGTCTGTAGAAATAATACTTGGGCCAGGAATAGACAAAACTGTTTGGCCAGGATGGACAGTACTTAATGGAGACCTCAGAGAGGAGTAGCCTTTTTGGTGAATTCATCTTAATTATCGTGAAGTATTTGGTAAATAAGCTAAATAGTCACTGAAACAAGAAATAGTGTTGAAGGGTGTCCTAAGTGGTGGGTGTTATAAATTAAAGCTCAATGATAAGCAATAAGAGAACTTGATAGAGTTCTTAGTACAAAGTAGTTTACCTTATATACTACTACTCATGGTCCATGCTCATTACTGTGCACCCTACCCTAATGACCATGTGTATGACATGAGGCCAACATGTATTGTCCATGCTATATGACGTCACTTCATTCTAGAATCTTCTACTCCATTCTCTCAAGTCCTGTGATCAGTTTTGTGACTATGCTGTCAACTTGTGACTGATGTGGTAGCATGACTGATAAACCCTAATCCAAGTTGTTCTAAAAATAGAAAATAAAATGAAAAGAGAAAATAAAAATGAAGTCTACTATCTACAATCTTGACAGTGGGACTGAAGTTGAAGTTGAGGAATTACAGTGAGAGGAAGCCATTTTGGACTTAAAGTGTGAAATATAAAGTTGATTTGCAGACAGAACTGCAATAGGAGATTTAACAGATAGAATTGCTTAGAAGCAACAGCAGACTTGGTAGTCTGATAATACTGTCAAGTATAGTTCACACCAGAGGTAAAAGTCTACAATATGGACTTGTTGAATGACCTTAGCTTCAGCTTTTGTACTGATCTGTCTGTCTGCCATGTAATTGCAATTTTAGAAAATAGAAAAAAGTTTGAGATGGGAGTGAGTGCTGATTTGGTATGTCACTGTTGAACACTAGAGATCAAGTTCAATAAGAAGTTATTTTTGTCAATTATCAGACTAGTGAATTATAGTATAACTACTAGTCTTATATTGATGGAGTTACTCCTGTCAGTGTCTTAACACTGAAACACTGAGCATCTCCTATAGTAGGAACTCATATATAAGACTAAGTCAAATAGGAGTATCTCCACTATGGAAGACAGAATACTTGGATGGTTGCAGTACTACCATAAGATATGTTGCAAGAAAGGTAGGCTTGTATGATTGGAAAGTGATATCACTACAGAGATGTAATTCCTGGATGGGTGGACTTGCATATGACAACTAATAGAAGTAATATAAGAGAACTCTATCATAAAAAATCAAGTTTGATAGAAGTATCTCTGACATGGAAGACTGGATATCCAAATTATTGCATCACTGTTGTAGAGATATGTTGTAAGAAAGGTAGCCATTATAGAGAATAGGCTTGTGTTGTAGATATTGGAATGACAGTATTGCCATAGGGATGTATTTTCAGAATAGGTAAACTTGACATATGATAATAGTCTAGGAAAAGTTGGCAAGATAAATATTAGTTAATATCTTTAGTTATAAGGTTCAACTTGACAAGTATATTATCTGGTATAAATAATGTTGTTGGAAGCTTTTAAGAAGTTTTAAAATCTATTTACTAGATTTTCCAAAAGAGCTTGTTATACAGTGTAAGATTCACTATTTAGAAGTATGTTAACAAGAGAAAGCATTTGCAAATAAATGTTATATGTTCTATTCTTCTTTTATACTATTATTTCCATTATCTCTTTTAATTTCTAATACTGATATTGTCTTCTTTGAATTCTTTAGCATGCAGTTAAGAAACAATATTGTATAGTTCTTATTATATTTGAACATAGTATCTATTCTTCTAGATCTCTATTACTAAACATATTCCTTATCTAACAAGTATTTAAAATAATCATCATCTCTAAAAAATTTTTATTCTCTTAAGACTTTTTGGCAATGTATGCTTTTTGTACTTATTTATTATAACAATATACTTAGAACTTCCTTGTCAGAATCAAAGACAATAGACTTGTTTTTTTGTTTTTTCTCTTATCTAAGTCTTTCTTGTTTTTTATTCTAATTATTTTATCTTTTTTTTCTTTTACTATTTTTAAACTTAGTAAAGAAAGAATAAGATAACATTATAACTATCATAGGTTCAGTCTTTCACTTATACTACTATCTTGTATAGTAACATCTAGCAGTAAATTAGTGAATATATTGTATTTTATATATCCAAACACCCTAAGCACATACCAAGAGTATAGTTGAATTATA
>JAJOHK020001714.1:0-12065 GCA_022457215.2 Leucocoprinus gongylophorus | reverse complement strand
TCTGAAGGTGCCGGGCGAGCCAAGATAGTTTCGGTCTGGAAAAGGCTAATCACAAAAATACTCTAACGCTCTCACATGTGCGATCCGGCATTGCAGCATTCTGATCCTCAGGGCTGGAATGTGACAAACGCTGTACGTATATCGTCACAGACCGAAATGGGCCGCTGCATCTGTCAACACATCGGCACGATCTCACATCTTTATTTGTTACTTAATAACGCCGGAAGCACTTAAGGACAAGGTCGATTCTCCTTGAGCTTGTTTCTTTTCCGCTCCTGACCTTTCACCACACTGTGCCATGATGCCCACTGACGAGTTCCAGCCAGTGCAATTAAAGGGCGAAATCATGGACCTCGAATTCACCATCGACACCGACCACAGGTCAGTAGCCTTTAATGCGCTCCCAGCCGTCATCGCGTTTTACTTGCCGACTTATTAACCGTTTCACCCCCTCTACACCCGAAATTCTTTCCCCAAAAATAGGAAGAGGAGGAGAAATCGGACTACTCAAAGTTGTTTGAATTGCCACACCTCAAAGCGCAAGGTAAATGGTCTTACCTCCTGCCCTCCTTCATGGCGAGCTTATCACGGGCCCCAGTGCGATCGCAAACGACCGTGCCAGCGCTGTATACAACTTGGCTTGGTACACATCTCAGCTCTGTTTCCTCATCTTGATCCTTGACCCTCCTTTTTCTCAGACTGGGCTCTGTGTCTACGAGATCGATGATCCAGCGCTCAGGTGAGAAATCTGATCCTTGATCATAACAGTTTTCAACTCATCATGATTCGACAGGGATGATCCCTCACTTGATGAAATCACACGCCTTAGGAATCGTATTGCTGAGCTGGAGAGCCTTGTCCGAGAACTGAGGGGTGTGTGAACTGTCTTCAGATAATGATCTTGCCAAACTTATGTATTCCTCTGTAGGTAAACCACATCCACGATGGGCGGACAGCAATTTCCGCGACGGTGACCCCAACGAAAAGTGGCATTCCCGAGCAACGAAGTGTGCATCTGGCAAGCGTTCACCGGACTCCTCAAACCGTACTACTCGAACCGCTGCTGGGAATCATCTCCCCAGTCCTATCAAGGCAGAACCCATTCCCGAGACTTCTTCAGGTCTATACCGTTTCTCTGCTTCCCCTGGTCTCGCCTCTGGTTCAATGAGGTATCATCAATCATTCACAGGAGAACTTGAAGCAAGTAATGGAAGCCCAACGTCTCCCTATGAAGATCAACGGAATTTTTCTCCCAGTCAGACGTACGGCAGTCACCCTTCTACAATATACCATGCACATAGCACATCGGGAACCTCCTCTTATTCAATTGATACCAACGGCTCCTATGGTAATAATCATGGATATGGAAGCGCTACACCCAACGATCAGTACCATAGCTCTCCTCATCAGCGGGTGTACTGCCCGTGTCGGACGAGTCCTGCAACTGGGGTAGCCTACTTGGCCCTCTCCCAGCACCTTCAAAATTCTCTTTCATCTCTGAGACAATACAGTCACCACTCCCAATGTCAATTATTCCGCAAGATAATAGAACTTAATGATATAGTGCAGTGAGTTTTCCCTGCCTTTCAGAATATGCCTTCTATCTTACTCGATCTCCTTCACTTTAGCAATGGCATCGAGCTGAATGAATCTACTACCTCCGGCCATGGTACTGCTGCCGGCCAGCAAAGCCAACCATACGACAGTAACACCCCCTCGGATAACGAATTACTCACGCCCCTCTCGGCCTCGAGTGGACACGCCCCTTTTCACACTAGTACCGGTTCTCCAGGCGTCGCTTCACAAGAGTGGAATAACCTCGCTACAGCGGGATACAATCCCTACTTCTCCCTCCCAGCAAACGGCGATCACCATAATGTTTATACCCATGTCATTCCCTAAAGTCACGTTGCGACGACTCTTAGATTTACCTCTTTTCCTCGCAACAACTGTACATACCACATATATACCAAGCTTCAGATCTCATTCCCCGGGTTCGTTCCCTAGCATCAAACGAGACTTTGATACCATCAACCGTCAGCTCTCCGTCACCTGTTATACGAAGTCCCTTGTTGTAAATCTCTTCTTGTATATGTCTGTATCTGTTTTCCATAGGACCTTCATCATCTATTTTCTATGCTGTAGTGGCTTTTTATTGGTTACACTTTCACATTTTCCGTCTGGCGTATGAAGATCATCTACAGGGCACCTTGTACGTTTAGTAGAGAGAGAGATGATACTGGAGTTAATCATGTTCCAATAGACCCACTATCCCGTTCGCCGTAATTTCCTTGGTTGTCGCAATTAATCACTGTAATCAATCTATTACGAGACCTCCCTCTGAAATAAGGTAGTCATCCTTTTCCCTTATTCGACATCGGTATATTTACACTCAGTAACAGTCACCATTTGAGTCATCCACTCACGAGCCCCTGGATCCCGACCTCCAATACATTTAATCTGATCATTCACATCTTGACCCTGTGACACAGACTGAACACTCATTTTTTCCCACCTAAGAATATAGTCGAAGATATATATATTATTAGGTAGCCGTTGTATAGTTAGTAAAACAAGGTATAAGATCTGATAAATGCTCTCATCTTGGACTGCGCGCGCTTCAAGCTACTTCAGGACTACTGTACTTTGGCTTTCCTGTTCCAATTACCCTCCACATCTGAATCTAATCCATCGTATGTCAAACATTGTGGTAGATTCCAATCGGGCAGCAGCAACCTTCAATCTTGTGGTTTGCTGCTTAGAAAAGCTCGTCTCAAGCTGATGATCATGGTAACCAATCCCGTTCCCAAGGCTCTTGGGGAAAGCATTTGCTCCTGATTTATGAATCTTATAATACAGATACTCCATGGGACATAAATGGTTATAGGAGTTGAAGTCCTCGCTTCGGATGATCAGTGATAGATCAGCGATAGCTTACTGACGTGAACAGGAAGTTGGTCTAACAAATGTGCCGAGAATTTGTTGGTGTTGACTATGTTCACAGCATTATGGCCAAGCACTCAGACAACCGCTTTCGACTACACCAAGTAATTCTGACGGAACAGCCTCGGTTCCCATTGATAGGAACGCATACCCATTTTTGTACAAGAAGACGATTAAAGTTATTATTGGTAACCAGTGATGCTGTCCTAGTAAAAGAAAAATGGACAGCATCGACGTTCTCAACCATCAAATTTCGCATCGATGATTGCGCCGTGTATCAGCAGTGAGAGTAGCTCTCGGGTTGACACTGCCTTCGACGGTCTTCTCCTGAATGGAAGCGGTACTAAGGTTATTCTGTGCAGGCCCAGGACTACCTTCACTGCAGCTGCACTGTCATCAACAAAACCGCCCGCAGGGTTTGTTAGTCGATATGAACTTTCTACGAGAAGCTTCACTGCCCATCTCCTGGTAATCCACCCGTGATATAGCATGCTGGATGAAATTGAAATCAAGTGCAGAACGATAGGGCTCGAGAATCGGACTTGAGCAAATCAGGCTAGCCAAAAACCAGGAAATTCCACGGGGTCACTCACTCTTCACTCTCGTATATCACTATTTCGCAACTCAAGGGCGCCAAAGGTTGTAGCTCCTGTAACCTGATCGACCATGGTCAGAGCAATATCATTAAGGAAACACAAACGCAATACCGACAATCGCACATGAAATCCTGGAAGTTTGGTATTTCCACCAATGAGGCCGATGTTAGCCCAGAACATTTCATGAAGGTCTTCTGGCAAGAGGGAAATAACATAGGCAATGGTGAATGCCAAACCCATCTGTTGTAATCCTAACACTGAATTAAAGAACAGACTTGTGCCTACAGAGTACAACTTGCCTATGTCGTCGGGTCGGAATAAAATTTCTGGCACAACAAATCTTTCGTTGTTCATGACTAAAACTTGGTCAGCGTCAGAGCGGGTCTCGTCCGAGGTTCGCACGCGACCCTTCTGGTTCCTCGACAGATCAGGAAGAATGTACTCTTGTACTATTGAGTTCCTCCTGATGTCAGTTCTGCCTGTGACTCAGGATGAGTTTCTAGAGTTGCAATCATATTACAAAAGGCGCGCACAAATTTCAAGATCTCGTTTGAAGTCCTGAGAAAGAAAACAGCACTTTTCTTTCACGTCATTAACAATGAAAGTTTCATCCATCATATTCCATTGACGGTACGACACCAATTCCTTCAGGTGGTTCGTTAAGAGTTTTCCGCCTACATCAACACTAGCTTCGTAAATAGATGTCAATTCTTGGTAAAAGTGCTTCTGAAGAATAAACCTCATACCGTTTAACAGCATTCCATACGATCTGATTCTCGATTATGGGTATAACGTGAGTGAAACTAAAACCGGAGTCAACGACAATACAACACTCGGATTGCGGCCCTCCCGCACGCCGAAATAATGTCCCATAGGGGATGAGAGAGGCGGCTATATTTTAAATCAGAACCATTGTAGTGTATGATTTCGAGGAATCATACGTGTGCACCGAAAATACGATTGAAATTCGTATTCTTCAAAAACAATTTGATCATATACATCTTGAACATTCGGCAGATTGAAGTAGGGTTCAGTCAAGAGAAGTGAGGCGCGGGTTGTGTCGATCTGTGACTCATTTTAAATCCCATCTATCTGGAGAACACTGAGAATAGCTCACATTGAGCACCTCTGCGGAAAAAACACCGTCCCAAACAGCTTTCTGTGCGTCCCAATCGACGATGTACCCCTAGAGGGACTATAAATCTTTCTCATCCGACACGTTTAAGTACACAATCAAGAACGAACCTTCTCAAAGGGCAATCGGTAGTATAACGAGGAGTAATCGCGGCACCGCTCGAACTCGTGCCCGATGTACATTGCTTTATCTCCCTTCGAACGTATGACAGCATTCTGGATAATCCTAAACACGACGTCAAGAAACAATTTCAGAGAACATGGATGGCATTCACATACCGCGGAGGTTTCTTCTGAACTCCTGCTTTGATTGTATGTGCGCCATTGTCAATGATAATTCTAACCATCGAAGTTTGAATACAATTGCCAACTTCTAGGTGTAGGAACGATCACGTGCATGTTCCAAGCTACGTTTGATTTGTTTCTTGATTTCAGAATAGTATCAACTTGGAACCCAAGATTTGGGTGGCCAGCTTTAAAAGGTCAGCCTGAATATTGCACCAGCGAGACAAAAATCCTAGCTGGAAATGACAAAACAGATCATAATCATAATCTATAAGTGTGTTCCCTCTCCATTTGGTCAAGGCAATGTGCATTGGTATATGGACCCTGGAACATCCTGGTTATTCTCTGTGAGCTAATCTTATCGGTTTCTACTGTGGCTGCTCATCTTGAAAGTGCTTTTACACAGCATTCTTTGCACCAACCGTGACGAGTACTTGGATAGACCTACGCAAGATGCCCACTTCCATTCCTTTCAGACAGGCCAGTACCATCTAACTTCTTCAGTCACTGGCAATGTCCTATCCGGCCGTGATGTCAAGGCTGGTGGCTCTTGGTTCGGTCTCAACAGGGTCGGAAGGGTTGCCCTCCTGTGAGTTACTTTCACAGTACAGGCGCTGCTAATGGAATGTGTAAACAATAGGACAAATATAACGGAGCGCCCAAACTCCTTTACTTCCTCTAGGGGCCATCTAGTCTCGTCCTTTCTTTTATCAGATTCGTCTTCACCTCTGGAAGACGAGGTTGGCAAGGTTGTGTCCTCAGATGCCAAATTCGCCGGTTTTAACCTCTTGCTTCTTGCACCTACTCCACCTCCTGTTTCCACGATCCCCGAAGAAATTCTAGAAGCTCATGGGCAAGAGCTAGAACTCACAGCGGAGGAAGCTATAGTGGACTCACGGGATCGGAAGTTATCTTATGATGCGGTACTGGTTACCAATCACGGTGGAGGCGGCCCTCTTCGTGCTCGTCGACTCATATCCGCAGAACGGGCCTGCGGTTGTATTTCCAATGGTATCGATGGCCGGGGAGGAAATGAGTGGCCGAAAGTGAAAAGAGCTGTGTCCAGTTTCGATGATGTTTTGAAGAGTCTGTCTACGAATGGTGAAACCCTGGTTTCTGAAAATGTGCTAGTGGAGAAGCTCTTCGACATTCTCGCGTATGTTTGAGTCTCCCTATGATTCCCAGCTTTCTCATTCTTCATTATCGTCCTCCTTTGACATAGCTGGCAACCTCCTGAATCAACAAAGGAACGCTCCCAGCTTCGTGATATAATTCAAGTGACCCCCATTTCCTTTACCATCCAAAGTAGTGATGCCAAGCAAACTCGAACTCCCCGTGATCCTCCCATGTCCGCTGTTACTGCCATCTCTGTCAGCACTCCCAAAACACCGGACATTGTACTCCCTGCTCAAACTATGACCCGCGTTGCTGCGGGCCCTGAACACTTCTATGGTACCCGTTTGTCTACGGTCCTTCTAATCCGGAGTGATGGCTCAGTCCTGTTCATCGAACGAGATATTTGGCATCTGGGACGAGACGGTAAACCCGAACGTCAGGAACATAAATTGAAACAGCGTGTTTTTGAGTTCAAGCTTGACTTATCATGATTGCCGTCCTAGGCAAAAAGATACATGTAGATTTTTCTACGACTGACATCTTTAGGGAATAAAGAGCATCGTATAATCCTATGATGACTTCCGACTTTTGGATGTCAGTCAAGCTCAGAAGCTTAGCCTTCTACTGACCTGTCTCTTCAGAGATGAGTCAAAACGTGAATTTACCCTCATCAGTCGACAACAATCAATGGTTGCAATGTGGAGCACGACTGGCTGAGCAATCTGTTCCCCATACGCTACCAGTATGCCGTTATCAAAGGGCATTTTTTGATACATCCGCCCAGTCACATTATGCACTTGTCAATTCAAGTTCGAGGCTGTAATTCAAGGTGCTAGCGACATGAGCGCTGATATATGGATTTTATTGGCCGTCAAAATGCAAAGAAAGGTAGAGGTCATCGAGCTGTCACACAAGCAGTATACGCCGGGTGAGTTATCGAATTTTGATTACCTGAACAGTTTGGTTTAATAATTTATTGATCTACTGGAGTAGTGTAATAATCCTGTTAAGGAAAACTTGAACTGAAATTTGTAACTGAGGGGAGAGCCAAAAGCAAGAACGGCTTGGCTAAAGTCAAAACCTCTAATGAAAGCTCAGCTCGGCACGTACGTTACGCCGAAGGGGAAAAACCATCGACGGAAAAATTTGAGCTACTTCAAAGTGAAACTATCATAATTCCACAGTCCGGGGTCTTCGGACTTCCGAGTCAAAGAAAAATTTGAATATTAAAATCTTTGTCAAGACGGAGTCCGACAGCTTGTATTCAAGGAAGTTGATTGATGATAGATTCCAATTAAGGTGCCTTTGTGGAGCAGAGCAGAAATGCGTTATCGAAAAAGAAGGTGCATAAATAATGACGTGATGAGGGAAAATATAATTTGAACTGAGTTTAACATCAAGGCACATCTATGCGTCTGTCAAATCCGTATCGATGAACAGTAAGAGCAACATAAGAAAAGGAAGGGTTAGGCGTCACAGAGAAAGGGTTCAATGAAAAAAAAACCCAATGGCCTGCCGGACGACCATTATAATAAATTTGTTTGTTCAACTAGGTTTCCATCTTTCTTATTCTAAATCTCACTTTGAAGATAATGGTTTGCACACAAAACTAGGTAACCAAGATCCACTACTCAAAAATCAAGGCGCAGACACAGATACGCAGACACGGACACAGATATCTAAAGCGAAAAGGATTGGGGGACCAAAAACACTCACAAACCCAACCCAACATACCATATTACTACAAACTCATTCACACTCATTCACTCATCACCAACATGGATATATAGATATATTTAAGAAAAGACCGAGCAATCACTTAACCCAAAGGCACCATCACATTCTTTTCAGCCTGTCTAATAATTTCCATAAGCTGCGTTTGTTGCTCAATATCAAGTGACGTTGTCGCCATTTGATACATCTGCGGATTTGAAACTTCAAAAACTATCATTATTATTAGCAAAAGCAAAACAAAACAAAAATTTCAAAGAAGAAAAAAACTCACTCCCAAGAGCCTGTTTAAACGTGATATAAGGATCAACCGAATCCAAAGGACTTATGTATCCCATTTCTTCATCTATATCTTCATCGTCATCACTGTCACCTTCATCATTACTGTTGTCATTTGCTTTTACGATCTTATCATTATTGACATCAGGACGTTTCAATGGATTTTCAGACTGTTCACGAAGACGAGCACTCTTATTTCAAAAAATCAACAATTTTCTTTCTTCAATGTTCAGCGGTTGTAATAATAACTCACCTCTTTAGCCAATACTTCCATATACGCCGAATCTTGATCCCATACGTCATCTAAAAAAACCCATAAGCTGAATAACCATCTCATAGACTATTTTTTTTCACCTTCATTATCTGCAAAATTCAAAAACTGGTCATCAACTTCATCATCCGTATCTGCCTCTTCCTGCATAGCCTGCTCCAACTCTTTCCTCGCTAATCAATCCCCAAAAATCAAATCAATCCGAATCCAATCAGATGAAAAAATGAATAAATCAACTTACCTTGAATCGCCTTCGGCAACTCTTTGAACATCTTGATAACACAACCTAAAATCCCAAACCACCCATCTCTCAAACAATTCGGTATACTCTCCATATTCAACTCCATCAACGCACACAATGTAACAATCGTCAATTTCTTATCATAAACTCTGGGTAACTTGTTCTCCGCGTTGATAGCAACAAACCATCGATCAAAAAAGGTTCGTGCCATGCCAGGATGAGCGACTTCCATGATGTGAAGAGCCAAGATAGGATTATAAAGAACAGTGTTGATGAGAACTTCAAGATTAGCGAGTTTAAAAGCAGAGCCTTGGGCTGTTTCGAGCGCGCTCAATGAGATAGTAATGATACCTTGAAGAGACTGGAATACATCAGCCAAGAAATTTAGAAAAAGGAGAAACATACATCGTCCAAGCTGCCACGCAAGTTCAACAGCATCGATTCAGCCAACTTTGAGCCATTGACTCTATCATTTTCTCCAAGTTGATCGCTGCACATGGCTAATCTGTAAGTCTCGAAGAGCATCTGTTTATAGTCTGCCCTGGCTTTAATAACATCGCTACCAAAAGAGACAAAGTTATCGAGCGACGGAAGCATCTCTAGATAACGTATATAGCCCATCATATCACTGAGATTGAACCAGGAACTCACCATCAAGGAAGTCAATAGCTTCCGATTTGAACAATTTGCAGGTTAACTCGAATACTGGCCACATGTTGGGTGCGATGGAGCGTGTCTTGTAAGTGAGACTGTCAATGAGGTCGTACATGTTATCCAGCAACTCTACCATCCTAAATGAGGACCTTGTTCTCCTCGTACAGGATAGATGACTCACCAAGGAGTGTATGATCCAGAGTGTAAACAATGATGGGGATAATAACTTCCTGAACTTGAGCCAGAATCTCAGGAGAGGTCTCAATAGACGTCAGGACCTGGAAATAATCAGTGTTTGCGGATACACGAGATGAAGAGATACTTACGGTGCTGATTGTCTTTGCAACACCCATTGCAGCGAATGTTTTATCATCATCTATTTCCGTAAGCGACTCTTCAATATCAACGTTATCAGCGGCATTGAGCAATTCTTCTTGATTGACTGTTTCCCCGGCGAGGCGGAGATACGATTCACACTAAAATCACATCAGATTTTACGTAAAGACGACCACTTGCAGCCATACATACCAAACGAGCAGAGAGCTGCGTAGCGACCGGTAAGAGTTCAGTATGGAACTGGTCAACCATGATCTCCATGCTGCGGTTAAGAATCTCCAAGTCGGTCTCATCTGACAATTTGAGTAGATCTAGATACGGGTTATCAGCTATGCGAGGGGTCTGAACATAAGCACTGACCCTGAATGACTTTCCCAACTTGCGGAGAGACTGCTGTCTTGACTTGGAACACGATTACGTTTGGTTGGAGCCTGAAAAAGAATGAAGCGCACCTTCTTCATAAACGAGGACCAATTCCGTCAATGTCAACGCCGCCTGCACACGAACAGGCAATTCCGGATCGTCCAAGGACGCGACGACAAACTTGAAATGAAGTTCCAAATTCTGCTCCACGCCAACATCAGTCTTGACCTCGAAAAGAAAGAAAGACGTACCGCTTTATCGGACCATGTCAGCCCATGCTTGGTCGCGGTGCCCAAAATCTCCAATGCCTGTACGATGCATGAGGGATGTGAGCTGTTGGGGGAAGGAGGACGAACAATGGCTCGCAGATAGGGTTGGGTGCTGGTGAACTTGGAGGTGACGAACTGCAGGATGAACTGTTCCATGTTATTCTTGACTTCGGGATGACGCATGATCCAAGGGCAGAGTGCAGCGGTCATGTTGAGAGCACCAAACTCGTGAACAGGAGACGGATTTCTAAAGGATTATAAATGAGGGAGGAGAATTGAAGAATGTGCGGAGAGGCTGAACGTACGAGCGTAAGACTTGGTTGATAAACCCCAGAATGGGCATGAAAGCAGTCTTGGTCCTGTTAGTGGCCAACGAGAAAAGAAAGGCGGTCGCCGCAGACACAGGAGCGGAGAAGCTATCATACTCATCTTGGAGGGGTGAGTGAAGGAGATTTACAAGCAAGAAAGAAAGCACGAACCGATGGAAGTGCGGATATAGTCGATGGGATCAGTCTCCCACATTTGTTGCTTGTGTTCATTGAAGGTCAACTGGGGAAAGACGAAGGAGGAGACCAGGGTCTCAAAGTGTGGTTTGAGCTGAATCCACGTCGACTTGGGCTTGACACTAGGATAGGGCATTGGGGATGGGACATGGAGAGAGGTGAGAAACGTACCACTCGGTAAAGAACTGGAAAATGAGATACTGGCACTTGTTGGAAAGCCAAGCTTGGCGTCGGACATAGAGATCGACCTGCTGGAGATAGATGGTCAGGATTTCAGGAGCAAAGACGGTGGCAAAGTGGTGGGCGAATTGGGCATAATCATCTATCAGGGGGCTGGGTAGCTGAGAAGGATTGCCGTATCTGGAGAGGGGATGAGGAGAAAAGCAAGTAGACGAGGAAGAAAGACGTGCTGGCGAAAGAGACGCCCGAGGGTGGTATAGGCCCATTTTTTAGTTTTCCACCACTCGCAGACTTGACGATCGTCTTCATCTGCTGGCACAGCGTGGTCTGGGACATGCAAGTTGACGACCTTGAAGAGAAGCTGACCCCAGGGAACGATGGACTCTGGGCTCTGCTGATGCTGTGAAAGACGAGTGCCAATGCTTGTTTTGTAAGTCTTGAGGATGAGGTGGAGAATGGCAGGGACGTCCTGGTCAGTGCCAGGGGGAGTACTGACGAGTTGGATGGCGATATTGACGAGGGTGGGGAAGAGTTCGGCGACGAGGTTGGGGAGAATGTCGGCCTTTTGGCGGAAGCGGAAGGCGCGGACACACTCGAGCGTGGCAAGGCTGCCTGCGTAGATCTGCCCAGGATCAGAGCTGGTCAGCAGTTGTTTTATTTCCTGTGTGAGACCCGGCCAGTTGTGTTTGGGCACGTCGTGCGCCACCACATTTTTCAGTGTATGTGCAAGCTGCACTGCCACAGTCCGTGTAGGAGCACGCGCCAGCAACGGCAGCAGCGACTGTCGGAGCGCATCTCGGTCTCCGGCCCGGATTGGCACCAGGTCGGGCCGGCGTGCCGATGGCGTCTCGAGGGTGTAGCAGGTATACACACGATTTTTGAGCCAGATGGCACAAGCCTGGCGTATTTCTCTGCAGGCAGGCGTGTCAGCAGCGACCAGAATTAGGGTCAGCACTGCACCTACGTCGCCACAATGTCTGCGGCGATGATCTGCAGCAGCGCAGCAATAACACCTTCCTCCTGTTCAATCTGTCCTCTCGGTCAGCTGCTGTCCCTAATGATATGGCCAAATACCTGCCTTGCGTATTTCAAGTTCACCCGCACGGCGTACATTCGGGTCCGAGCTCAGCGTCGTCGCAAACAGCTGTTCCAGGCCCATGACGG
>JAJOHK020001713.1:0-12066 GCA_022457215.2 Leucocoprinus gongylophorus | reverse complement strand
ACATATCCTTCTACATCTTTCATCACTTCTTGTTATGAACTAAAGCTCTTAGGGTTGGATAATAGAACAACTCTTGTATTGAGTAACACAAGAGAACTTGATAGAGATCTCTTTACAAACTAGTCTATCTTATATACTACTACCAATGGTCCATGCTCACTACTGTGTACCCTACCCTAAACAACCATGTGTAGAACATGAGGCCAACATATGGTGTCCATGTTGTATGACATCATCTGTTCTAGATCCTTTTACTTTGTTCTCTATGTCTCATGACCTAACTCTAACCATATGTTCTAAAAATAGAAAAATAAGAAAATAAAATGAAAAGAAGATGAAAATGGAAAATGAAATAAAGAGAAACTAAGTCCACCGTTTGTGACCTTAACATTACCCCCCTCTTAAGGTTTCTCCTCCGGAGAAACTGTCTTCTATCTCTTCTAGTTTCTTTTTAGCTTCTTCAAATATTCCTCCTCAAATTTTCCATCGTCCCACCTGTACAACATCCTTGCCATGAACTTTCCTAGTAACTTCCCTCTCCTAAAATCTCGTTCTTCCACCCTATCCAGCTTTTCCTGTCTTCTTATCTCTGCTTCCATTCTTCCTTCAAAATCTTCTAACACCTCTTTCACATTTCCTAACTTCCCCCTTTTTATCCAGGAATCATGCTCCACTGTAAACTCTTTCCATTGTACTAGGTACTTTTCTACCCCCTTTATTTTCTTTTTATTTAGTATTCTTTCTATTTCCTATTCCTTGACTCCGTCTACTTCTATTGGTTTTTCTTTCTCTTTTTTCTGCCCCTTCACTTGTTCCCTATATCATACTATTCTGCTTACATTGACTACCAGATGAATTCTCATTGAACTCGGTAGTCGCAGCTTCACTATGTTTGACGAAACCACTTCTTCTATCTTATATGGTCCTACATATCTTTTGGTCAACTTCCATGCTGGTCTTTCTTTGAACACTAAGTCTTTTGTACTTAGCATTACTCTATCTCCCTTCTTTCATTCCTTCATTTCTTTCCTACTTCTATCTGCATATCTCTTCATCTCTTCTTGCGTTTTTCTTAATGCTGCCCCTGCTTTCTCATGTACCTTCTTCATTCTCTCTACAAACTCTGTTGTACTTTCCATTTTTCCTTTCTTCCTTATATCTCCTCCCATCCTCAATTCTCTCCCATAATTTGCCATGAAAGACAAAACCTTAGTTGCAGTGTGAGTTTTATTATTCACTGCAAACTCGGCTGTCGCCAGCCATTCTGGCCAGTCCCTCTGTCTATGCTCCACAAACAACCTCAGGTACTGCTCCAACTCCTGATTCATTTGTTCCATCTACCTATTGGTCTATAGGTAAAACACTGTCGACAATTTCATTTTTATTCCCAATATCTGGTTCAACTCCTTCATTAATTCAGCTACAAACTGGGGTCCCCTATCTGATACCACACTCTCTGGTAATCCATGTAGCTTCCACACATTGTTCCTGAACAACCTTGCCAATTCTTCCACCGATGTTTCTTCTGTTGTTGCCACAAAGTGTGTCATCTTAGACAACCTGTTGCATACTACCAGGATCGCATCCTTCCCTGCTACTACTGGTAGCTTTGTAATAAAGTCTACTGTTAGGTGTGTCCATAGCTTTTCTAGCACCTCGCTCAACTTTAGTTTACCTGCCGGTTCCTCCATTCTATTTTTCATTCTCTGGTATAAGTCACATTCTTCCACATATTTTCCTACATCTCTTGTAACTCCTGGCCACCAATAATTTCTTGTTACTAATTCCACCATCTTCCATCACCCTTCATGTCCCACTACCAGTACATCATGATGTAGCTAGATTACCTCTGCCTTTAACTCCTTATCTCTGGGCACATACACCTTTCCTTCCTTTAACACCAACTTCCCTTCTATCTTCCATTTGTTCCCTCTTAGCTTCTTCACCTTTGTCTTCTTCATCTCTTCTACTACTCTAACTACATCCTTGTCTTTACTCCTAGCTTTTTTTATTTTTTCTAATAATTCTACTTCTAGTTCCTCTATTACTACTTCCTGTAAACTACAAACCCAATTGTCTTTAATAAATATTTGGTTCTCATTATCCCTATCTACATCTACTTTCCAGTCTGATCTTCTACTAAGTCCATCTGCTTTTCCCATTCTTGTCTCCGGCACATGTTTCAGAGTAAAGTCAAATCTAGACAAGTATAGTACTCATCAAGCCTGTCTTCAATTCAGCTTTTGCACCTTCATAAAGTATTCTAAGTTCTTATGATCCATCCAGATCTCGAACTTGAACTGTGCTCCTTCCAACAAGTATCTCCAAGCTTCCAACCTGCTAATAATCACCAATATTTCTTTATTATGAATTTCATAATTCCTCTCTGTTTCATTCAATGATTTGGAAAGGAATGCCACTGGTCTCCATAATTTATCTTCACACTCCATTGACAACACTCTCCCTGTTGTATAATCAGACATATCTACCTCCATTCACATTTTCTTATCTAGATCTAGTGCCATTAGCACTGGTTCTTCTGTAAACTTTCTCTTTAATTCTCCAAATGCTCTTTCCTGCTTCTCTGTCCATTTCCACTTTTTATCCTTCTTCATTGTATCATGTAGCAGTCTGGCTATTGATATGAAACCCTCAATGAATTGGTGATAGTAATTAGCCAATCCTAAGAATTTTTGCACATCTTTAACACACTTGGGTGTTGGTCACTCTAGTACTCCTTTTACCTTCCCTTCTTCCATTTTGATCCCCTCCAGTCCTATTACTACTCCTAAAAATTCCACTTTTCTAACCTTCCATCTATATTTTTCTAGTTTTACGTATAGGTCATTTTCTTCCATCCTCCTAATAAATTCTGCTACTATTTTGTCATGCCCCTCCTCTGTCTCCATTCCAACTATTACATCATCAATAAATGTGGCTACTTTCCTTGTATTGATAAGATCCCTTAGCAACTTGTTCATTATAGCTTAAAAAGTCGCTAGTGAGTTAGTCAATCTAAAGAATATTACCATAGGTTCGAATGACCCTTCTGGTGTCATGAACGCAGCTTTCCACTCATCTTCTTCCTTAATCCTCATGTTATTATAACCCTATCTCAGATCCATCTTTATGAACACCTTTTTTGTTCCAATATTCTCCAAGACGTCTGATATCAGTGGGAGTGGGTAGTTGTTCTTAACTGTCCACTTATTCAGATACCTGTAATCTTGCACCATCCACTTCTTTTCATCTTTCTTCCCCACAAAAAACACTGACGCTATTTGCAGTGATTTTAATGGTCAAATGTATCTCTTTCTTAGCTGCTCTTTTACAAATTCTCTTACCTCTTCTCTTTCCTCCCTCAACAATGGATACATCTTCTCCTTCCTTGGTACAAACTCTTTCTTTACATCTATCGCATAGTCCCACACTTTCCTTGTCAGTATCCTCTCTGATTGTTTTTTTCCAAATACTTTTATCTATCTATGAAATTTTTCTGGCACCAGCTTTTTTGCCTCTGTCTCTGACCCTGCCACTTCTTTCTCCTCATCCCATATTTCCCATTCTTCTGCCACTTTCTTTACTTCCATTGTCTTCCCCTTTTTCTGCTTCTTCTTCTTGTCTTTTTCTTTTCTCTTTCTCCCAGCTTCTTCTTTCACTTCTTCCTCCTTTTGCTTTTCCTACCCCAATTTTCCTTGTACTGGCCTCTACTGCTTACTACACTCCTCTGGGCATCTAGTCATTTTCACCTCTTCTGTCCTCCAATCTATTTCTGGATTGTAGCATGCTAGCCATGGCATCCCCAAGATTACTGTCCATTTTTGACCTCCAATAACATCGATTTCTATCCTCTCTCTATGGTCCTGGTAATAAATGTTCACTTCCACTATATGTTCTATGAGTCCTTCCTTGTTGAATGACCTATCTACATTCCTTACATCCATTAGCCTTTCCAACTTCTTTAACTTGAATCCCTGCTTCTTTGTGAACTCCAAACTCATCACTAACCCTGTCACTCCACTATTTAACAGTGCTTCCACCATTACCCTTTCCTACATATCTATCCTTTCCAACCCAATTTTCACTATTACTTTTCATAAAGTCTTTTCCCCCACCTTTCTTACTTTCATCTCTTTCTTAGTTCTCTCTGCTTCAGATGTATCAGCATTTATTCCTGTAGCTAATACATTGAATTTATTACAAGAACTTAGTCGAGGGCCTCTAAGTTCTCTATCTCTTTTAAATATCTGATTGGTTTGATAGTGCCCTCAAACCTTCTCCCTTCATATTCTACTCTCCTCTCTTGCATCACTCTCTCTCAATTCCTACAATAACAGGCTATATGCCCAAATCCCCCACAGGCATAACAATTCCTCCCTCTATCTACTTTCATTGCATAAGGGTCCCATCTAGGAGGGGCCCCTGCTTCTTGTCCTGATCCCCTTACAACCACTGTATTTGTCCTCTCCACTCCTTTCATCAGAGCAGGCCCTGTTATTGCCTGCTAAGGGGGCTGTTACCTCCTCTGCCACACTAGAGGTCATGGCATAGTTTGTCTTTGCTCCTGTTTAGGAGCCCCTCCTCCCTATTCCTTTTTTCCCCTCAGCTTCTCCTCTTCTCTCCTGCTCTCTCTCCAGTTTCTATCCAGAGCCATTGCCCTTTTGTACCATTGTTCTATAGAGGCTGGTAGATTTTCTGCCTCTATCAACTTCCTTTTTGTCCTTCCATTCATCCCCCTCTTGAACTCCTCCACCAAAGGTCTCCCCTCGTACCTACTTCCTCTTGCTGCTCTCTTGAACTTCTGTATGAATTCTTCCACCATTCTCCTTTCTTATTCCAACTTTCTCAACTCTGCCGCCTTTACCAACTCCTCCTCTCCTCCTCCAAATTCCTTCTTTAGTTCTATCAAAAATTCTCTTGCTGACTTGTATTCAATTTCTCCAGCCTTCAAATCCTCCATTATATTCTCCTTCCATGTGTCCACTGATCCTCCCTATACATATGAGAGAATCCATTGTACTTGTTCTTCTACTGTTGCTTCTCTCATTTTCATCCTCAGATATAATCTACATGCAGTCACAAACCCTCCCACTTTTCCTGCTTCTCTATTGAAGATGGCTAGCTTGGCCACCTCCATGTGAGGTCCCATGTTGGACCCTGTCACCCCTCTCTCTGCATCTCCTGCTCCTTCTCCTTCTGCTGCAAGCAGAGCTTGTATTTGCACCTGCATTGCCGCCAGTTGCTCCTGCTGCTGTCGGATTATTGTGTGAAAAACTATTTGACTCATGTTGGTGTGATAGGAAGGTGGTGAGTCAATGGAGGATGGTGGTGGTAAGGGTGGT
Source organism: Leucocoprinus gongylophorus (assembly GCA_022457215.2). Taxonomy (NCBI): domain Eukaryota; kingdom Fungi; phylum Basidiomycota; class Agaricomycetes; order Agaricales; family Agaricaceae; genus Leucocoprinus; species Leucocoprinus gongylophorus. The sequence goes on along the minus strand of JAJOHK020001713.1, from coordinate 6,724 downwards.
GAAGATGTATATAAGGGTAAAGCTGAGCCTATGCTAGTCTTACTTTCAGACTTGTACTCAGAGAATGACAATATCTTGGTATGTGATAGCAGGCCCTCTTCTTGTCCTGCCTACACACTTACTGACTACTTTTATGATCTTAAACCTTTAGAGTTAGGTAAAAGAACAACTCTTTGTATTGAGTAATACAAGAGAACTCAATAGAGATTTCTTTACAAACTAGTCTACCTTATATACTACTACCAATAGTCCATGCTCACTACTATGTACCCTATTCTAAACGACCATATATAGAACATGAGGCCAACATATGTTGTCCATATTGTATGACATCACTTGTTCTAGAACCTTCTACCAAGTTCTCTTATGTCTCGTGATTTGTCTTGTAACTATGCTATCAGATTGTGACTGATGTGATAGCGTGACCGATTAATCCTAACTCTAGTTGTTCTAAAAATAGAAAATAGCAAAATAAATTGAAAATAAAATAAATCAAGTCCACCTTCTTCGGTCTTAACACTGCCCCTCTTTAAGGTTTCTCCTCCGAAGAAACTGCTTTCCACCTTCTCCAATTTCTTTCTAACTTCTTCAAATATTCTTCCTTGAATTTTCCATCATCCCATCCATACAACATTCTTACTGTGAATTTTTCCAGTAACTCCTCCCTTCTGAAGTCCCTCTCTTTTGCTATATCTATTCTTTCTTGCCTCCTAACCTCCACGCTCATCCTTCCTTTGAATTCCTCCATAGCTTCTTCTGTATTTTTCAAATTTTCTTTTCTTTCCCATGTGTTTCCCTCTGCCATGAACTTTTTCCACCACACTAAGTACTTCTCTACCCCTCTTATTTTCTTTTTATTCAGAATTTTCTCTATCTCCTATTCTTCAACTCCTTCTACTTCTACCAGTTTTCCTTCCTTCTTCTTTTGCCCCTTTATCTGTTCCTGATACCACACTATCTAGCTTACGTTAACTACTGGATGTATTCTCATCAAAGTTAGTAACTGTAGTTTTACTGCATTTAATGAGACTACTTCTTCTATTGCATATGGTCCCACATACCTCTCCGTCAGCTTCCTCACCGGTCTTTCCTTGAATACCAAATCTTTGGTACTCAATAATACTCTATCCCCCTTTTTCCAATCTTCGGTCTCCTTTCTACTTTGGTTTGTATATCTCTTTATTTCTTCCTGCATTTTCTTTAATGCTGCCCCAGCTTCCTCATGTACTTTCTTTATCCTTTCCACAAATTCCATCACACTTTCTACTTTCCCCTTTTTCCTTATATCTTCTCCTATCCTTAGTTCTCTCCCATAGTTTGCCATAAATGGCAACACCTTAGTTGTAGTGTGAGCTTTGTTATTTACTGCAAATTCTGCTGATGCCAACCACTCTGGCCAATCCTTCTGTCTATGCTCTACAAAGAACCTCAAGTATTGCTCCAACTCTTGGTTCATTTATTCTGTCTGCCCATCTGTTTGTGGGTGGAATACTGTAAACAACCTCGTCTTTATCCCTAACATTCTATTCAACTCCCTTGTCAACTCTGCCACAAACTGTGGTCCTCTATCCAACACCACACTTTCTGGCAACCCGTGCAACTTCCACACATTATCCTGGAACAACCTTGCTAATCCTTCTGCCAATATTCCTTCAGTAGTAGCTACAAAGTGTGTCATCTTTGACAGCCAGTCACACACTACCAATATCACATCCTTTCCTGCTACTACCAGTAACTTCATTATGAAGTCTATCGTTAGATGCGACCACAGTTTTCTTGGTACCTTGCTCAGTTTCAACTTTCCTGCCAACTCCTCCATTTTATTCTTCATCCTTTGACATAAATCACACCCTTCCACATATCTCCCTACATCCCTTGTTACACCTGGCCACTAATAATTCCTCATCACTAACTCCACTGTTTTCCATCTTCCTCTATGTCCTACCACCGGTATATCATGATATAACTAGATTATTTCTGCCCTTAACTCCTCATCCTTCAGTACATATATTTTCCCTTCTTTTATCACTAGCTCTCCTTCTACTTTTCATTCTTCTCCTCTTAACTCTTTTACTCCCCCCTTCTTCATCTCCTCTACTACTCTAACTATGTCTTCATCCCTACTCCTAGCTTTTTTTATCTTTTCTATTATATCTACTTCAGGTCCTTCTATTACTACTTCTTGTAAGTTACGAATCCAATTGTCTTTGATAATTACTTGATTTTCATTGTCTTTATCTACTCATATTTTCCAGTCTAGTCTCCTACTTAGTCCATCTGCCTTTCCCATCCTCATTCCTAGCACATGTTTTAAGGTAAAATCAAATCTGAACAGATATAAAGCCCAATGAGCTTGTCTCCTATTCAACTTTTGCACTTTCATAAAATATTCTAAGTTCTTGTGATCCTTCCAGATCTCAAACTTGAACTGCGCTCCCTCTAACAAATGTCTCCAAGCCTCCAGTCCTCTGATAATTGCTAACATCTTCTTGTCATGAATTTTGCAGTTTCTTTTGGTTTCATTCAATGACTTAGAGAGGAAAGCTATCAGTCTCCACTTTCCATCTTCTCCTTCCATTGACAACACTCCCCCCGTCACATAATCTGAAGTGTTCACTTCTACTCTTAATTTCTTGTCTAGATCCAGTGCCGCTAACACTGGTTCTTTTGTGAACCACTCCTTCAACTCCCTAAACACCTTTTCCTGTCTCTCTGTCCATTCTCACTTTTTATTTTTTTTCACCATGTCGTGTAATGGCCCAGCCACTGATGCAAATCCCTCAATAAATTGGCAATAGTAATTCACCAGTCCTAAGAATTTTTGTACATCTTTGACACACTTTGATGTCAGCCAATCCAAAACACCTTTCACTTTTTCCTCCTCCATCTTTATTCTGTCTGGCCCTATTACCACTCCCAAAAATCCTCTCTCCTCCACTTTCTACTTATATTTCTCCAGTTTTACATACAGGTCATTTTCTTCCAACCTCCTAATGACTTCTGCTACCAACTCATCATGCCCTTCCTCTGTCTCTGTTCCCACTATTACATTGTTGATAAACACTGCTACTTTTCCAGTATTGATTAGATCTCTTAACAACTCATTCATCATTGCTTGAAAAGTCACTGGAGAATTTGTCAACCTGAAAAACATCACCATAGGTTCAAAAGACCCCTCCAGTATAATGAATACCGCCTTCCACTCATCTTCCTCCTTAATTCTCACATTGTTGTATCCCCACCTCAAATCCATCTTTGTAAACATCTTTTTTGTCCCAATATTTTCCAAGACATCCGATATCAAAGGGAGCAGATAGTTGTCCTTAATTGTCCACTCATTTAAATACCTATAATCTTGCACCATCCACTTCTTTCCATCTTTCTTTCCTACAAAGAATACCAGCACTATTTGCAGTGACTTCAATAGCTGAATATATCTCTTTTGCAGCTGCTCTTTTACAAACTCCCTTATCTCCTCTCTCTCTTCTCTTGACAGCAGGTATACTTTTCCTTTTCTTGGTACAAACCCCTCCTTAACATCTATCACATGATCTCACACCTTCCTCATCGGCATTCTCTCTAATTGCTTCTTCCCAAATACCTTTATCTATTTATGGAATTACTCCAGCACCAACTTCTTTGTCTCCATCTCTGACCTTGCTGCTTCTGCTTTTTTATCCCATATTTCCCATTCCTCTGCTACTTTCTTTACTTCCATTGTCTTTCTCTTTTTCTGCTTCTTTTTCTTATCTCTTTCTTCTCTCTTTCTCCCAGCTTCTTCCTTTGCCTCTTCTTCCTTTTGCTTCTCCCACCCTGATTTCCCTTGCACTGGTCTCCACTGTTTCCCACACTCCTCTGGACACCTTGTCATTTTTACTTCTCCTGTTCTCCAATCAATCTCAGGGTTGTGGTGAGCTAACCACAGCATTCCCAAGATCACTGTCCACTTCTGTTCCCCAATCACATCAATCTCTGTTCTCTCCCTATATCCTTGATAGTAAATATTTACCTCCACCATGTTTTCTATAGGCCCCTTCTTATTTAACAATCCATCCACATTTCTCATGTTTATTAACCTCTCCAACTTCTTCAACTTAAAGTTCTGCTTTTTTGCAAACTCAGAGCTCATGACCAGTCCAGTTGCCCCACTATCCAACAGTGCCTCAACTGTAATTCCCTCCTGCATGTCTATCCTCTCTAGTCCTATCTTCACTGTTACTTCCCTTAAAGTTCTTTCTCCTACTTTTCTTACTTTCTCCTCTGGTTTGGGTACATCAGCATTTATTGTTGTAGCTAATACACTATATTTATTGCGAGAATCTAGTTGAGGAGTTCTAGATTCTCCCTCCTTTTTAAATTGTTTACATTGTCAAAAATCTCCTTGATCCGTCCTCCACTATACTCTATTCTCCTTTCCTCTATTGGCCTCCCTCTTCCCCTGTTCCTGCAGTGGCAGACCATGTGCCCAAAACCCCCACAGGTATAGCAGTTCCTCCCTTGGTCTACCTCCATTGCATAAGGGTCGCGTCTCAGGGACATCTCTATTCCCTGTCCTACCTCTTGTTCTCTTACCACTACTGTATTTGTTCTCTCCACTCCTTTCATTGGAGCAGGCTCTGTTGTTGCCTACTGAAGGGGCATTTGCCTCCTCTGCCACACTAGTCGTTGTGGCATATTCTGTCTTTGCTCCTGCTTCGGAGCACCTCCCATTGATTCCTTCTTTCCTCTTAGCCTTTCTTCCTCCCTTCTACTCTCTCTCCAATTTCTGTCAAGGGCCGTTGCCCTCTTGTACCACTGTTCAATGGAGGCCAGTAGGTTTTCCACCTCCATCAACTTCCTCCTTATCCCTCCATTTATCCCTCTCTTGAACTTTTCTATCAACAGCCTCCCTTCATATCCACTTTCTCTTGCTGCTCTCTTGAACTCCTACACAAATTCCTCCATTGTCTTCCCTCCTTGCTCCAGCTTTCTCAACTCCGCCACCTTTACTAACTCTTCCTCTCCTTCTCCAAATTCCTTCTTCAGACTTATCAAGAATTCTTCTGCCAATTCATACTCTATCTCTTCTGACTCCAATTCTTCCATGATATTTTCTTTTCATATATCCACTGATCCTCCCTGTACATGTGACAAAATCCAAAACACCTGTTCTTCTACTGTTGCTTCCCTCATCTTCATCCTCAAATATAGTCTACATGTAGTCACAAATCCTCCCACCTTTCCTGCTTCTCCATTGAAGATGGCTGGCTTAGCCACCTCCATATGAGATCCCATGTTGGATTCTGTTGTCCCTCTTTCCATTCCTCCAGCTCCTCCTCCTCCTGCTGTAAGCAGAGCTTGTATTTGTACCTGCATTGCCACCAGTTGCTTCTACTGTTGTCGGATTATTGCGTAAAAAACTATTTGACTCATGTTGGTGTGATAGGAAGGTGGTGAGTCAATGGGAGATGGTGGTGAGAGTGGTAATAATATATAAGGGAAGAGCGAAACCTGTACTAGTTTTACTCTCAAACTCATACTCTGATGACAACGCAATCTCAGTAGGTGATAGCAGGTATTCTTCTTACCCTGCCTACACTGTCTACTAACTACTTCATCTACTGACTACTACCTTCAGGAAAATGTATGCAATTTTGGTCTAAGAAGACTATTCTACTCTAAACAACTGTTTTAAAAACAAGCTGCCATTTCTCTGCATAGACAAACCACAAGTGGGCTTGTAGTACAAGGCTGATAGGAGAAAGATATATGTAACATGTCCACAAAAGGTGATATGTCTGAAGTATACCAGTAGGCTTTGGTGCAAACAAATGACTAGTATTCTCCCTACTAGTTAGTATACCCCTTATACCTAGGGCCTGGTAGTGCTCTTCTTGACTAAAGAACAGTGTTGTCCCTTGGTCGAAGATGATAATAGAGTGAGTAAGGGAGGGTTCATGTTAAACAGTCCTAGGTGATGGGATTGAGTTCTAATGTTATAATTTTAAACCTTTAAAGTTAGGTAAAAGAACAACTCTTTGTATTGAGTAACACAAGAGAACTCAATAGAGATTTCTTTACAAACTAGTCTACCTTATATACTACTACCAATAGTCCATGCTCACTACTGTGCACCCTACCCTAAATGACCATGTGTAGAACATGAAACTAACATGTGGTGTCCATATTGTATGACATCATCTGTTCTAGATCCTTCTACTTTGTTCTTTGTGTCTCATGACCTAACCCTAACCCTATGTTCTAAAAATAGAAAAATAAGAAAATAAAATAAAAATAAAATAAAAATGGAAAATAAAATAAAGAGAAACTAAGTCCACTGTTTGTGACCTTGACACTTCTAAAGGAAAAGTAAAAATATTAAAGATAATACAATGGACAATCAGCAGAGAAAATTTATTGGTTAATTTATATGCTTTTGCTAAACATACCAACTCTGTTGTCTTCTATCTTTCTTTGTATCTTACTACTAGTACATTATGGTACAACTGGATAATCTCTATTCTTAATTCCTCAACCTTTAGCACATACTCCTTCTCTTCCTTTAGTACTAGTTCTTCTTCTACCTGCCAGTCTTCATCTCTTAGTACTTTAACCCTGGTCTTTTTCATTTCTTCTACTACCCTCACTATTTCTTTATCCTTTTCTTTTGTGTTTTTTGTTTTTTCTACTATATATACTTCTAATCCTTTTACTACTACTTCTACTAGACTTCAAACTCATTTTT
>JAJOHK020001712.1:0-12070 GCA_022457215.2 Leucocoprinus gongylophorus | reverse complement strand
TGTTGTGACCACACCATTAGATATGACTGATGTGATCAATCACTTCTAATCCTAACCCCAGAGTTCTAAAAATAGAAAAATGAAAAATAAATCAAAACAAAAATAAAAATGAGAGAAAAAATAAAAAAAAGTTAAGTTTACTTTCTGTTGTCTTGACATTATCCCCCTCTTAAGATTTTTCCTCTGGAGAAACTGTTTTCTATCTTCACCAATTTTTCTCTAATTTCTTCAAATATTCCTCTTCAAATTTCCCATCATCCCATCCATACAACATCCTTGCCATGAACTTTTCTGGTAACTCTCCTCTTCTGAAGTCTCTTTTCTCTGCTATATCTATCTTTTCTTGCCTTCTTACTTCTGCATTCATCCTTTCTTCAAATTCTTCCAAGGCTTTCCTTGCATTCTTCAAATCCTCCTTTCTTTCCCAGAATTCCCCTTCTGCTATAAATCCTTTCCATTGTACCAAGTACTTCTCTACTCCCCTTATCTTTCTTTTATTTAATATTCTTTTCACTTCCCATTCTTCTACTCCCTCCACTTCAATCAGTTTCCCTTCCTCCTTCTTTTGTTCCTTTACCTGTTCCTTGTATCGGACTATTCAGTATTCAGCTCACATTGACCACCAGGTGAATTCTCATTGAACTCAGTAATTGTAATTTTACTGCATTTGACGATACGACTTCCTCTATTTCATATGGTCCCACATATCTTTCTACCAGCTTTTGTACTAGTCTTTCTTTGAATACTAAGTCTTTGGTACTTAGCATTACTCTATCTCCTTTCTTCCATTTCTCTGTCTTCTTTCTATTTCTATTTGCATACCTCTTCATCTTCTCCTACGTTTTTTTCAGTGTTGCCCTGGCTTTCTCTTGTACTCTCTTCATTCTTTCTACAAACTCCATTGCCTTTTCTACTTTTCCCTTTTTTCATATATCTCCTCCCATTCTCACTTCCCTTCTATAGTTTGCCATAAATGGGGATACTTTTGTAGTTGAATGTATTTTGTTATTTACTGTGAACTCTGCCGATGCTAACCACTCTGGCCAATCCTTTTGCCTGTGGTCTACAAAGAATTGGAGATATTGTTCTAACTCCTGATTCATTTGTTCTGTTTGTCTATCAGTTTGCGGATGGAAAGCAGTCAATAACTTCGTTTGGATATCCAACATCTTATTTAGCTCCTTCATTAGATCTGCAGCAAACTGCGGTCCTCTATCTGATACCACACTCTCTGGTAGGCCATGTAACCTTCACACATTATCTCTGAAGAGTCTTGCTAACACTTTTGCTGACGTTCCTTCTGTAGTTGCTACAAAATGTGTCATCTTTGATAGTCTGTTGCAGACCACTAGAATTGCATCTTTTCCTGCTACAATTGGTAATTTGGTAATAAAATCTACTGATATATGTATCTATGGTTTCTCCAGTACTTCTTTCAACTTCAACTTTCCTGCCATTTCCTCTATCCTGTTCTTCATCTATTGACATAAGTCACATCCTTCAATGTATTTCCCTACATCTCTCATTACCCCTGGCCACCAGTAATTCCTGGTAACCAGCTCCACTGTCTTCTACCTTCCCCTATGCCCTGCTGCCAGTATATCATGATGTAACTGGATTATTTCTACCCTCAATTCTTTGTCTTTTGGTACATACACCTTTCCTTCCTTTAACACCAAATCTCCTTCTATCTGCCACTCATTCCCTCATAGTTCCTTCACCTTCACTTTCTTCATCTCCTCTACTATTCTAACTACCTCTTTATCCTTACCTCCAGCCTTTTTTATTTTTTCTACTACTTTTACCTCTAATCCTTCAATAATTACTTCTTCTAATCTACATACCCAACTGTCTTTTACTACTACTTGATTTTCATTATCTTTATCTACTCCTATTTTTCAGTCCGGTCTCCTACTCAACCCATCTGCCTTTCCCATCCTCATCCCCAGCACATGTTCCAAAGTAAAATCAAATCGAGACAGGTATAAAGCCCATTGAGCTTGTCTCCTATTTAATTTTTGCACCTTCATAAAATACTCCAGGTTTTTGTGATCTATCTAGATTTCAAACCTGAATTGCGCCCCTTCTAACAAGTACCTCCAAGCTTCCAATCCCCTAATGATTGCCAGCATTTCTTTGTTATGAATTTCATAATTCCTTTCTGTTTCATTTAGAGATTTAGAGAGAAATGCTACAGGCTTCCATACTCCATCTTCTCCTTCCATCAACAACATACCTCCTGTCGAGTAATATGATGCATTTATCTCCATCTACATTTTTTTGTCTAAGTCCGGCACCACTAGCATTGGTTCTTTTGTAAACTGTTCCTTCAGTTTCTCAAATATCTCCTCCTGCTTCTCTGTCCAATTCCACTTCTGATCCTTTTTCACCAGGTCATACAAAGGTCTGGCTATAAATGCAAAGCCCTCAATAAATTGGCAATAGTAATTTGCCAACTCCAAGAATTTTTGTACATCCTTGACACACTTAGATGTCGGCCACTCCAATACTTCTTTCACTTTCACTTTCTCTATCTTAATCCCTTCTGGTCCAATTACCACTCCTAAAAATCCTACTTCCTGTATCTTCCACTTGCATTTCTCTGGTTTCATATATAGATTGTTTTCCTCTAGCCTTTTTATTACTTCTGCTACCAACTTGTCATGCTCTTCCTCCTCTTCTGTCCCTATTATTACATCATCAATGAATGCTGCCACCTTCTCTGTATTAATCAAATCTCTCAGCAACTCGTTCATCATTGCTTGGAATGTTGCTGGTGAGTTGGTTAACCCAAAGAACATTACTGTAGGTTCAAAGGATCCCTCTGGTATAGTAAATGCTGCCTTCCACTCATCTCCCTCTTTGATCCTCACATTGTTATATCCCCACCTAAGATCCATCTTGGTGAAGACCTTTGCTCCAATGTTCTCCAACACATCCAATATTAAAGGGAGAGGGTAATTGTTTTTAATAGTCCACTCATTCAGATATCTATAGTTCTGGACCATTCTCTTCTTTCTGTCCTTCTTTCCCACAAAGAATACCAGTGCCGTCTGTGGTGACTTTGACAGTCAGATATACCCCTTTCTTAGCTGTTCTCAAATAAATTCCCTCACCTCCTCTCTTTCCTCCCTTAACAACAGGTACACTTTCCCCTTCTTTGGCACAAATCCCTCCTTTGTCTCTATCATATAGTCCCATACCTTTTTAGTTGGCATCCTCTCCAACTATTTTTTACTGAATATCTTAATCCATTAGTGAAACTTTTTGGGCACCAGCTTCTTCACTTTCTCTTCCAATCTTGCCACTTTCTCTTCTTCATCCCAGATCTTCTATTTCTCTGCTACTTTCTTAACCTCCATTGTCTTCTCTTTCTTCTGTTTCTTTTTCTTATCCTTCTCCTCTCTCTTCTTTCCTGTTTCTTCCTTTGCTTCCTCTTCCTTCTGTTTCTCCCAACCTGATTTCCCTTACACCAGCCTCCATTGCTTATCACATTCTTCAGGACACCTTGTCATATTCACTTCTCCTATCCTCCAATCTATTTCCAAATTGTGATGTGCTAGCCATAGCATCCCCAAAATCACTGTCCACTTCTGTCCTTCAATAACATCAATTTCTGTCCTCTCCCTATGATCCTGATAATATATATTTACTTCTACCATATGCTCTATAGGTCCTTCCTTGTTTAATGACCTATCCATATTCCTCATGTTTATTAGTCTGTCTAACTTCTTTAGCTTGAACCCCTGCTTTCTTGCAAACTCAGAGCTTATAACCAGCCCTGTTGCTCCACTGTCCAACAACGCTTCCACCATTATCCCCTCTTGTGTATCTATTCTTTCTAACCTGATTTTTATCTTCACCTCCCTCAGTGTTTTTCTTTCTATTTTTCTTACTTCCTCCTCAATTCTCTCTGATTTAGGTGTATCAGTATTTATTTCTGTAGCTAATACACTATATTTATTGTAAGAACCTAGTTGAGGGACTCTAGGTTCTCCACCTCTTTTAAATTGTCCAAGTGTTCATTAATTCCCTCGATTCTTTCTCCATATTCCAATCTTCTTCCCTCTGCCACTCTACTTCTCTGTCCTTGGTTCCTGCAGTGGTAGGCCATGTGCCCAAATCCTCCACAGACATAGCATAAGGGTCTCTTCTCAGAGAAACCCCCATGCCCTGCCCTGAGCCTCTTACCACCACATTCATCCTTTCAACTCCTTCTATCAGAGCAGGCCCTGTTGTCATCTGCTGAGGAGGCATTTGCCTCCTTTGCCACACTAAGAGTTATAATATTCTTGTTCTTTGCTCCTGTGTTATGAACTAAAGTCTTTAGAGTCAGACGATAGAACAACTCTTATATTGAGTAACATAAGAGAACTTGATAGAGAACTTTTCTACAAACTAGCCTACTTATATAGTCCTACAGGTGGTCTGTGCTAACTATGGTGCATCCTACCCTAAACCACCATATATAGAACATAAGGTCAACATGTGTGATCCATACTGTATGACATCATTTGTTCTCGAATCTTCTACTATGTTCTCTCTAGTCTCATAATCTATCTTGTAACTATGCCATCTAGTTGTGACTAATGTGATGGCATAACTGATCAACCCTAACCCTAGTTGTTCTAAAAATGGAAAATAGAAAACTAAATTAAAGAGAAAAATAAAAATAAAAAATAAAATAGAGCAAAAACTAAGTCCACTATTTATGAACTTGACATCCTACTTCAGAGCTCCTCCTCCCTATTCTTTCCTCCCTTTTAATCTCTCCTCTTCCCTTCTGCTTTCTCTCTAGTTCTTATCAAGGGCCATTGCCCTTCTATACCATTGCTTGATTGAGTCTGGTTGATTCTCTGCTTCCATCAACTTCCTCCTAATTGCTCCATTTATCTACCTCTTGAACTCTTCCACCAAAGGTCTCCTCTTATACCCACTCCCTCTTGCTACTCTCTTGAATTCTTGCACAAACTCCTCCATTGTCCTTCCTTCTTACTCCAACTTTCTCAACTCTGCCACTTTCACTGACTCCTCTTCCCCTCTACCAAATTTCCTTTTTAAGCTTGTTAAAAATTCCTCCACTATCTTATATTCCATCTCCTCTATCTCTAATTTCTCCATTATATTTTCCTTCCATACATCCACTAATCCTCCTTGTACATATGAAAGAACCCATTGAACCTGTTCTTCTACTGTGACTTCTCTCATCTTTATCCTTAAGTATAATCTATATGTAGTCATGAATCCTCCCACTCTTTTTGCTTCTCCGTTGAAAATAGATGGTTTGGCTACCTCTATTTGAGGTCCCATGTTAGATCCTGTTATTCCTCTTTCTACTCCTCTCATTCCTCCTCCTCCTGCTGCTACAAGCAAAGCTTGTATCTGTGCCTGTATTGCCGCTAGCTGCTCCTGTTGTTGGCAGATAATTTCATGTAGATTTACTTGACTCATATTGTTGTAATGTGGTGGAGAGTCAATAGGGGAGGGTGATGATGATAGTGGTAGTGGTGATGGTGGTGATGATGTATATAGGGGAAGAGTGGAACCTATGCTGGTTTCACTCTCTGACTCGTACTCTGAAGATGACAGTATCTCAGTATATGATAGCAAGCCCTCTTCTTGTCCTGTCTACACAATTACTGACTACTTTGTCCACTGACTACTGCCCTAATGAAATGGTAAACAATTTTGTCCTAAGAAGGATATTCTACTCTAAGCAGTGTTATAAGAACAACCGCTGTTCCTCTACATAGACAAACCACAAGTGGGTCTGTAGCACAAGGCTGATAAATGAAAATGTAAAGAGTATATCCACAAAAGGTGATGTGTCTGAAGTGTACCAGTAGGCTTTGATACAATCAAACAGCTAGACTTTCCCTGCCTAACTAGTGTGCTCTTTATGCCTAGGATCCGGCAATGGCTTTTTGACTAAGAGATGATGTTGTCTCTCAGTCGAGGATGATAAGAGAGTAAATGTAGAAAAGGCTAGTGTTAAGCAGTTTCAAGAATGGAAATTGAGTTCTAATGTTATGAACTTAAATCCTTAGAGTTGGATAAAAGAACAAACACTTATATTAGAGTAAGCACAAGAGAACTCAATAAAGAGCTCTTTACAAAATAGTCTACCTTATATACTCCTACAGATGGTCCATGCTAGCTACTGTGCACCCTATCCTAAATGACCATGTATAAAGCATGAGGCCAACATGTAGTGTCTATATTGTATAATGTCATTTTGTTCCAGAACCTTCTACTTCCTTCTCTTAAGTTCCATAATCAATGTTGTGACCACACCATTAGATATGACTGATGTGATCAATCACTTCTAATCCTAACCCCAGAGTTCTAAAAATAGAAAAATGAAAAATAAATCAAAACAAAAATAAAAATGAGAGAAAAAATAAAAAGAAGTTAAGTTTACTTTCTGTTGTCTTGACAATAATATAGCTAGTAGAGGTGCAACATACAAGCTGAAGCCAAAGGTCATTCCAACCTGTCTTCTGTATTCTTAGATAATATATAAATTACTTATTTTGGACTTCTAAGATATCCTACCAGATCTCAGATAACAAGATATAAACCATATCTAATACTTTTTCCTTTCTTCTAATATTTACCCCCATCCTCAATTCTCTACCATAGTTTATTATAAATAGAGACATCTTAGTTGCTGAGTGTGTCTTGTTGTTAATTGCAAACTCTGCTATTACTAATCATTCTAGCCAATTCTTTTGTCTATAATTAACAAAGAACCATAAATATTATTCTAGTTCCTGGTTTATTCTTTCTATTTGATCATCTGTTTGTAGATAGAACAATGTCAACAACTTTGTCTCAACTTTCAGCATTTTATTCAGCTCCTTCATTAACTTTGCTGCAAATTGTGGTCTCCTATTAGAGATCACACTTTTTGGCAACTCATTTATCTTCCACATATTATCCCTAACAGCCTTGCCAATTCTTCTGCCAATGTCTCTTCTGTTGTTACTACAAAATGTGTCATTTTTTACAACCTTTTGTAGACTACTAGAATTGCATCTTTTCTAATTACTAATGGCAACTTAGTTATGAATTTAACTGTCAAATATGTCCACAGTTTTTCTGGAACCTCATTTGCCATTAACTTCCCTACTAGTATTCTGTTCTGTTCTTCATTCTCTAATACATATTACAACTATATATATATTTTCCTACATTTTTAGTTATTCCTGGCCACTAGTAGTTCCTTATCACCAACTCTGCTGTCTTCCATCTTTCTCTATATTCTACTACTGGTATATTATGATATAACCAGATTGTCCCTATTCTCAACTCTTTATTATTTGGTACATATATCTTCTCCTATTTTAACACTAAATCTTCTTCCACTTGCCATTCATCACCTCTCAGTACTTTTGCTTCCACCTTCTTTATTTCTTCTACTACTCTAACTACTTCCTTATCTTTTCCTTTAGCTATTTTGATTTTTTAATTTTTGTTATTTTTCTCTACTCCTACTTTCCAATCTAGTCTCCTACTAAGTCTATCTGCTTTCCTCATCTTTGTTCCTAGCACATATTTCAAAGTGAAATCAAATCTTAATAAGTATAATGTTCAACAGGCTTATCTTTTGTTTAATTTCTGCACTTTCATAAAATATTCTAAGTTTTTATGGTCTGTCCAAATCTCAAACTTGAACTTTGCACCTTCTAATAAATGCCTCCAGTTTTCCAATCCCCTAATATTTCCTTGATGTGAATCTTGTAGTTCTTCTCTGTCTCATTGAGAGATTTTGAGATTATCCATTCTCACACTCCATAGATAATACCCCTTCTGTTGCATAATCAGATGCATCAACCTCCATCCTCATTTTTTTATATCCAAGTCCAGTGCTGCTAATACCAGTTCTTTTGTAAATTTCTTCTTCAACTCTCTAAATGCTGTCTCCTGCTTCTTCATTCAATTCTACTTCTGATCTTTTTTCACCAAACTATGTAATAGTTTGGCTATTACTACAAAATTCTTAATAAACTACCAAAAGTAATTGGCTAGTCCCAAGAATTTCTATATATATTTAACTTCTTTTGGAGTTGGCCAATCCAATACTTCTTTTATCTTTTCCTCTTCTATCTTAATCTCCTCTGGTCCAATCACTACTTCTAAGAACTTTACCTTTCTAATCTTCTACTTGTATTTTCCTGGTTTTACATATAAATTATTCTCTGCTAACCTTTATTTACTTTTTCAGCATGGTCAATTTTATACATATCTTTGAACCAAGCAGTATAGTATATGTCTTCAGATCTACCAAATGACAAGGTTACAATCCAATTCTAGATTGCTATTCAAAGTCTATAGTAGAAATTAATAACTATAGTACAGAGATCAGTATTGCTGACTTCTGAAATCAAAATTTGGAACTCATGTAGATAATTCTCTACTATCTAGGTTTTTTGATAGTAGATTGTTCTTTCTAGTTTGTTGGTGACCTCTGTAGTGGCATTGATAGAGAAGAAGTAGTGATGGAAAAGCTCTTTGAACTCCAGCCAAGTAGTGATGGGGAAGACACTTGTACTGAACTCTTTTCTGGATAAGCTTTCTGATTATTTTATAGTTTCACTACTTCTAAAAAAGAAGAGGGCCTGGAGAATCTTGTCTTAATTATAAGTAAACTGGTTGGTAGATAACATGTCATATTTCTTTTCAGCTATCTATTCTAACCTATTGATAATATATCCTCTCTTATCTACATCCCTGATCTTTTCCAGTATGGATTATGCCTCTCTATTATTCCTTAGATGTCCTCACTGGATTCTTACCAACTTTATGGAATTTTATCTCTAATATCCAAGGATCATTAGTAACCAGGATAACTTACTTAGCAGTCTCTATACTAGATAACTATTCTAGGTAAAATACTTAGTATATAAACCAGTAGTTATACTGTACTAGTCTTATTCAGAAAATTGACCAAAACTAGCACTAATTTTATAGTGTTAGCAATGACACATCTTGCCATCTTCTAGTGGTCCTAATTTCCTAAGTTTACCAAGTTTTCTTCTAAAATATGTGACCAGTACAACTCATAGAGATACATTACATAAGCTGAAGCCAAAGATTATTTTGACCCTATCTTCTGTGTTCTTGGATAATGTATAACTAACTATTTGGACTTCTAAGAGACCTTATTGGATTTTAGATAATGAGGTATAAACCATATCTAATATAGGTAGTGTTATAACAGAGAATGCTTTTTTATAAAAAAGCATTCTCTTATCAAGTTTTTGAGTACTTAAGACCTATTTAAAGACTTAAGTAAGAAGACTTGATGCTTTTAGGTAATACTTTAGGCTCTTTTGAGTGGAAACTAACTTAGAAGACAGTGCAGTAGCTGTTCATCAAACCAGATCTTAGAAAATGAGGTCTTTAAGGATATGAGATGCTATAATACTTGCAAAGAACTAGTTATAAAGTGTTATGATATATGTAGACTTTGATATTTTATATTTATTTATTTTCATTTTATCTATTTTTTTGATTTAATTTTTCCTTTTATTTCTTATTTATTTCTTATATAATGAAGAAGCACATAATTATAGCTATATGACATAATATTACTGTTAAAATTAATCTTCTTAGTTCTATCATAGCAGATGAGAACTTAGTTTCAGAATAATATTTTGCTTAGTCAAAATATCACCTAATCACATATATAATACCTTGTGAACATGTTTTTGACTTCTAGTCATTTACAGTTATTTATAAGTGGGTTATTGTCTTATTTTCTCTTAAATAGTCATTTACAGTTATCCATAGCCTACTGGGTGATTCTTACTGGGTGATTCCTGAACTATTAAAGTGATTTCCAAGGCTATTAGGATCTCTTATTCATTACCTATGCTCCAAATTTAACAGTCCTATTATAGGCTTAGAATATTATAGAAAGAACTAAAAGAAATAACATTAAGGTATATATTTATAGCATGTTATCTCATGATATATACATGATGTACTTATTATATGGTGTACTTATGGCTGACACATGTTGTGGCAACTACTAACCAAGATGGTCAATGGCTCACTAAATCATTTTATAATAAATAATTTTGTAGAGATCACAAGAGAACTTGACAAGAAGTCTCTAATATATTGTTATTCTATTTATACTAATAGTACATGGTTTATGTTAATAATAAATAACCTTACTCCAGTATCCATATATTAGCCATAAGGTAAAGATGTTATAATTCAAACCTCAAAATGTTTAAGGTAAGAAAGAAACCTTGTATTAGATTAACACAAGAAAACTTGATGAAGTTCCAGTTACAGAGTGTCTATCTTATATATGATACAACATCATTGTTCTAGAACTTTCTACATCCTTCTGTAATATGTGATGAATATATGATACTATGTTATGTTGTGTAATAGTTTGTAACAGTTATATATAATGTCTTTTTTTTGTTCAATGATTTATTATGCAGAGCATAAAGGCAGACCATGGTAGTTACTTTGTAACTACATATAGATAGAAGCAAATGATATGGAAAGTGAAAAAGAGAAAAGGAAAAAGAAAAGAAGAACATAGAAAGGAAAACTATAAACTAAGTGTCTAAAAAAGAATGACTAAGTGAAAGCTAACACATAGCAACTAAGTAATGCCTTCTTTAAAAGAAAAAGCACTACTATTGAACTCTAGAAAGAGCATGAAATGGGATATAGTATCCTGCCTCAGATTCTAGTAGTAGTTGTACCTCATGCAATTGTGTAGAATATGTCTTCTCGATTCAATAAAGTAGAAACTACATAAACATTTGAAATCTTCTTTAGGGAAAAACCTAAGATGATATTTCCCTATAGAAGCATAGTTGATTACCACTCTTGAAGCTCTAGCACAAAGCAAGTTTGAGTGACCAAAATGTTTTAGCCATGGTCCACCTTTAGTATATAATAGTTCAATAAAATTTAGATTATCATTAAGTAGCTCTAGAAAGTGCCATCCTTTGGCATCTGATGCTTGAAATGACATTCTCCAATTGTTGAGAATTTTGTCACATTCACATTTTCTATCAAGAGTCCCATAAAGACTTTTAAGGGAACATTGTTATGACTTAAGCCCTTAGTGCTGGACAGAAAAAGAACCTTGTATAGGGTTTACACAAGAGAACTCAATAGAAAACTTGGTACAGGATTGTCTATCTTATATACTAATACCTAATGGTCCATACAAGCTATTTCTAGCCTACCCTAAATGACCATGTGTATATCTTAAAGTCAACATGTGTATCACACATTGTATGACATCATCCTTTCAGAACCTTCTATATCCTTTCCTGTGTCATGTGACATGACTGATGTGTGACAGTGTGACTTTGTCACTCTAACCCTAGTCCTAAAAATAGAATCAAGGAAAATAAATCAAAAATAAAATAAAATAAGAAAAGAAAATAAGAAAAAGTTAAGTTCACTTCTTTTATTCTTGATAAACATGGAAGAGAACATGGAAAAGAGATCAAATCTTTTCATCTCCTTGTCAACTAGATTATGGAGAGTCCAGCTCTTGTGACTTGGACAGTTCCAAAATTTGATAGAATTACTCCAATATTTGATGAAGAAATCCCTAAAATTCCTTGAGATGAGTGATGACTGAATTTGGTACAGATGAATCAATGAATCGAAGGTTTTCTTTGCAATGTATAGCAAATCTGTTATAACAATGATTTGGTTGATATTGAGTATACATGTAACTTGATTAATACTATATCTAATAGCAAAAATTTCAGCTTCCATTGAAGTAACATTAATAGCATAGTGAATTATTTTGATAACTGGTCTGTTGTGAGAGTGGATATGTACTATAGAGATAGCAACTTAATTTTTTATACTGGTATCCAATACAACAACAGCTGTTTTAGAATCTGAGGATGCTTTGAGTGTGATTTCATTAAGTTTTCAAATGTGTACTTTTTTTACTTTCCTTGTTTTTCCTATTTGTAAAATGAAATGATATACAACTAGCAAAAATGTCTATTAGTCTATCACCAGGAGAAAATTCATTACTAAATGAATCAAAAGAAGGGAATATTCTGTT
>JAJOHK020001711.1:0-12075 GCA_022457215.2 Leucocoprinus gongylophorus | reverse complement strand
TACAATAGTATTATAGTTATTTAGTTAATTATAGTTATAGATATTGATTGATTAAGTATATAGACTATATACTTAGACTATTCTACTATAGTATATATAGTAGTGGTGTAATAGTAGAACACCTTATTTAAATATCATTTGGAATTCTTGAATACTCATAACTCCTCAAGTAAGACTTATCTTCTTATAATGATTGTTAGTCACTCTTGAATTGGAAACCAGATCCAAAGTATAAAAGAAAGCTAGTTGTTTAGTATAAGCAATTATAAACATTTGTGACCAAATACAGGCTACTAGTTAGATATTACTCATTAATTAAATAAGTAGTATTGAGTAAAGTATGTATATATCTATATCTTGAGTAAAAGACTTATAATATTAGTTCCCTTGTAATTAGTTTACACAAAGTAGTAGTATTATTTAGTAAGAAAGCATCTAGTTTAGGAATTCTCTGCTTAGGAGTAGTAGTGTAACAGTTTGATTAGAACAATAGTCAGTAAAATAGTAAACAAGTAGTTAGTAGTATAAGATCAGATTGTCAAGTTTGAGAATAGTAGACTTAGTTTTTTCTTATTTTCTTTCTCATTTCTATTTTATATTCTTTTCAATTCATTTTTCTATTTTTAGAATCTAGGGTTAGGGTTAGAGTGACAATCAATCATGAGGTCACAGGTCACAAAATAAGAGAAGAATGTAGAAGATTCTAGAAGAAGTGATGTTATATAATATGTACAACACATGTTGGCCTCATTCCTTATATATGGTACTTTAGAATAGGATACACAGTAACTAGTACAGACCATATGGATAGGTATATAAGGTAGACTACTTTGTAAAGAGCTCTCTATTGAGTTTTCTTGTGTTAATCTAATACAAGATTCTCTTCATTAATCAATCCTAAGATCTCTAATTCGTAACATAGATAAGAAAAATACTTACAAAGAGACTTGTTTGGAAATAATGTTTTAAACTATTAAATACTATAGCAATAGAAATACTTGATATAATAAAAACAATTAATTATATTTTTCATTCTCTAACACAAATCATATCTTTCTATATATATCTTCCAACATTCTTTGTTACTTCTGGCCACTGGTAATTTTTTGTTACTAACTCTATCATTCTCCATCTACCTTTATGTTTAGCTACTAGTATATTATGGTATAACTGGATAACTTTTAATCTCAACTCCTTATCTTTTAGCACATATACTTTTTCTCTTTTAACATCAACTCTCTCTTTATTTTCTAGTTATCTCCTCTTAACACTCTAACTTTTACTCTTTTCATTTCTTCTACTACTTTTACCACTTCTTCAGCTTTCTTTCTTATTCTTTTTATTTTTTTTACTAACATTGTTTCTAACTCTTTTACTATTACCTCTACTATTACCTCCATTATTCCTCTTACCCACTATTTACTTTTTCTATTCTAACTTCTGATACATGTTTCAAAGTGAAATCAAATCTTAACAAATATAAGACCTATTTAGCCTGTCTTTAATTTTCAATAAATACCTCTGTACTTCCAATCCTTTAATTACTACCAGCATTTCTTTATTTTAAATTTCATAGTTTTGCTTTGTTTTATTCAATCACTTTGAAAGATAAGCCACTGGTCTCTATCTTTTATTTGCACACTCTATCAATAATACTCCTCCTATCACATAATCAGACACATTTATTTCTATTCTCATCTTTTTATCCAAATCTAATACTATTAAAATTGCACCTATGGTGGACCTTTTCTTCAATATCTCAAGCAACCTTTCCTGTCTTATCTTTCATATCCACTTCTTTTATTTTCTCATCAACTCATGTAATAACCTTGTTATCTTTGTAAAATTTTTCACAAATCTTTTTTATAATAATTAGCCAACTCCAAGAACTTTTATACTTCTTAAACCAGTTTAGGGACTAACTAATCTAATATTGTCTTCAAATTTTCTTTCTCTATCTTTATTCTATCTGGTTCTATCACTACTTCTAAAAATCCTACCTCCCTTACTTTTCACTTACACTTCTTTAAATTTATATATAAATCATCTACTTCTATTCTTGTTGATAATTCTTTCATCAATTTATCATGTCCTACTCCACTTTCTATTTCTACCAACACATTATTAATAAAACTTGTTACTTGTTCTATATTAATCAAGTTTTTTCATTGCTTCTTTTCCTCTTACTACTATCTTACATGGTAGTGCCTATTGGAAAGTCAGCAAATAAATTTTCTTTTTCCCCCACTAACTTCAGCACTTCAACAATGGCATTCAACACCAAGACTCCTCTACCAGCTATGTCTTTTACAAACAACACAGGGATGGACATTCAGACAGGATGAGTTCTGTCTAACAACTCTGAGGTAAGAGGAAGAATCCCTGTTTTCTCTGTCAACATTTCTAGAGAATCCTCGATGGCATCCTCTAGACGGTCAACTCCTTACTATGACAAAATGGACATGGAAATCAATAGCAATCCAAACATTGAAGATTTGAACACTCAGCGGCTTGAGCTGTCCCTCGAGACAGAACAAGAGAAGGCATTAAGGGTTAGTATGGCAGCTAACTAACAAGAAACCATGAGGCCTATGAACATTAACAATGAGACACTCACATCTCATGTCCACCATGAGGATGATGTCATAAACATCCAACTACCATACGATCCTCAAGCACCGACCAAACCAGAGTTATGGAGTGGTTCTTTCCACCCTATTTCCCTTCATGGCTCAATTGAACATCTCGCGTCTAACTCTAAGAACATCAAAGTCACTCTTAATTTCTTGGCCAAATATATTCAAAACAAGCAAGCTAGTGGTACAAAGGTAAATGATCTCAACGATCTTGATGGTATGGGTGATGCTATTTGGAACTTCATATCAGCAGTATATACGGCTAGATAGGACGCATTATTTACTGATTAGAAAACTAACCCACTTAGGAACAAAATCTCCTTAAAGTTTACCCAGAGAACTTCTCCTACTAGTGGTGCTAACAAGAAAGAGATTCTGAAATCAACTTCAGTTACAATCAACAAAGCTCCACCCCTTCCTCCCCTACTAGCTAAATCCAAGAAGGAAATCAATGTCATATCCAAATATTTTCAACCCATAAAGCCTTCGGTTGAAAACAATGCTCAAGGGTCCAAAGTCAACTCTGAAAAATCTTATGCCCAGGCATCCAAACCTTCGTTCAATACCTCTGAAGTTTTGAAAATCAAGGAGATGTTCCCTTCACTAAATGTGAAAAAAAATCGATCAGATCAACAGTATTGTCAATGGTCAAAATAAGCTGAAACCTCATATTAAGATGACAACTAAGGGTCCATCAAGAAAACAAATCATCATCCCAATAAGCAGTAATAATGTCTCTTCCTTCATGAAGAACTCTTCCCTACATGTGGCTAACATCAATAGGCTATTACGGAATGCAAAAACTGACATTTTAGTCAATTATATTTGTTCTGACAATATGGGTATTACAATTGTCACGAACAAAGTTCCACAGCAATCTGACATGACAATCATCGATCATTATGTCAAAAATTCAAATGATATCAACTCCCTTCAAGTGGAAGATTCTCATCTCCCCAAGTTGAAATCCTACTTGAAAATCATTGGCATCCCATTCTACCCACATATAAACTCTCAAGAGAAACTCAACACTACTGACATTGAATCAACCCTAAAACAAAACCATATTTTTGATAATATCTCTCTTACATCTAAACTGAGAATAATTAAAGTATCTCCAAAATTGGATATGGCTATTGTTTGGATTGATATATGGCATGTCCAAAGTGGACATAACGCTAAAATGCTAATCAACAGATGTTTTAATGTTGGCAACTATATCGCGACCATTCAGGGAGCAAATATGAATCCCGGCGTCCCCCAATGCAAAAACTGCTGGAAATAGGAACACGCAACCTTTTTGTGCAGAATCCAAGATGCCAAGTGTGTCAAATGTAACGGCCCCCATAAATCTGAACACCATAGAGAATTCAGTTGGTGTTGTAAGGCAAATGACAAAATTAACCCTCCTAGACTGGAAACCAAGAAAGGTGAACCATGCCCCCATTCGTTCAAATGCTCTAACTGCAAGGGTGACCATCAAGCCAATTCCAATCAATGTTTGTTTTGGAGGCACCAATTCAACAGAGAATGGCACACAAGAAAATATGCTGAGATCCATGAAAACAGGTTGAAATCAATTCATTCTGAAGAGAATGGCACTTCTAACCAATGATTGTGCAAAATCTCAAAATATTTTCCCAAAACATTCATAAGAACTCTCTTATCATCAATACAATCCTCAAAACAAAAAATCATTTTGACATCATTCTAATCCAAGAACCACCTTGGTCCAAAATTTGAAAGATTCCAAGTACTACAAATTGTGATGGAGAACCTCTTATGGGTACTTGCCATCATCCCAACTGGATTGTGTTTGTAAGATTCCCTTCAAATGACAATGATTTCCCAAGAGTAATTTCTTATATTAACATTTGTCTTACTTCGCTTCATTTTCTTTTATGAAAAGACATCTTTAACCATCGAGACATCAGTCTTATTTCTTTTTTCAACAATGACGTTTGCCATTACATTTTGAATGTCTACTCTGACTCTTCTCATTCAGCTTTAAAGTATCTTAAGAATACTGAAGTCAACATCAACAACATTCTTCTTATGACAGGTGATTTTAACATCAGAGATAGTCTATGGGACCCATCTTTTCCTTTTCACTCTTCTATTAGTGACGATTTAATTATAATAGCAGACTCTTTCAATCTCACCCTTTCCTCTCCAACTAATCCTTGCCCTACCAGATATTCAGATACAGCAGGGGAGTCCAACTCCATGATAGACCTTATGTTCCTTTGAAATAGATCAGCTGAACTGAATAATCACTCCATCCTCCCTGACCATCGTCTATCGTCAGATCACGCACCACTTTTGATCAATATTCCTATCTTTGAAGAGATTATCTATACGTCTAAACTCACTATTACTCCCAAGAGTGAACAAGAAGTTGAGTTTATTAACAACGTCATTTCAAACTTCAAAAAGTTGGAAACATCAAACATCGAAGACATCACCAAATTGGAGTGATTAGTCAACCAACTTGGCTCAATTATCAATCAAGTGTGGTCAAAAAACACAAAAAAATTGAAAATATTGAAACATTCTAAACAGTAGTGGTCAGACTCATGCAGCCGGGCTCTCAACAATTACAGGACATCAAGAAGTCGTGAAAACTGGAAGTCTTTCAAAACGACAGTCAAAGAAGCCAAACAAACTTTCTTTGATGACAAAATTCAAGAAATCACGAATAAAAGTCGAGGCCCATGGGAATTGATGAATTGGGTCAAGAGCAGAAAACTTCCAGCGGCTGAAGCGATCAAACACAATGGTCGCCCTTGTCTTACTCTGGAAAATTTATGGAATTCACTTCATAGTTCTTTCAATACAGCTCTTCACCAACAAGTCAACCTCAACATTCTTAATGAAATAGACTATAAACCAACTCAAAAGTGGAACCCATTCTCCAAATTCAAGTTCAAATCAGCGATTAGCAAATGCAATGATTCTTCTGCACCAGGGCCAGACAAGCTGTCGTGGTACCATTTGAAACTTATCATCAAAAATGACGAATGTTTATCCAGAATTATTGACATCGCTAACACTTGTATCAATCTAGGACATTGGCCAAAATATTTCAAAAGGTCTACCACAATCGTCATACCCAAGCCAAACAAATCATCATATGATCACCCGAAAGCTTTTCGCCCCATTGTCCTTCTCAATACTCTTGGCAAACTCATAGAGAAAGTAGTTGCTGAGAGGCTTCAATTCATAGTTGCATCCAACAACTTCATTCACCCTAGCCAGCTAGGCGGTCTGAAATTCAAGTCTACTGCAGATGCTGGCATTGCACTTACTCATATCGTTCATTCGGGATGGGCCAAGGGAAGATTCACTAGTTCTTTGGCCTTCGATATCTCCCAGTTTTTCCCATCACTAAATCACAATCTCCTTGTTCTCATCCTTGAGAAAGCTGGACTCAATCTCAAAGTCATGGCCTTTTTTGCAAATTATCTGATTCAAAGAAGTACGAATTACTTATGGAACAATCTCTCATCCCCAATGTTCAATGTCAACATCAGAGTCAGTCAAGGATCTGTATTATCCCCCATCCTTTCCACTTTATATCTTTCACTGCTTCTCTACATCCTAGAAAAAAGGTTTAAAAATCTCAAAATTCCAATTTCTATCCTTTCTTTTGTTGACAATGGTCTTTTCATTGCTCAAGACAAGTCTTTTGACATTTCTAATTTGCACCTTTTCTGCAGTTACAATATTCTTTCTAAACTTCTAGATAGTTTTGAACTTGTCATCGAACACTCAAAAACTGAAATTTTCCATTTCAGTAGGTCCCAGGGTGTTTTCAACCCTCCTCCCCTCGATCTCTCACCGCTTGGAGGCCCAATATTATGACCCAAGGATTTGTGGAAATATCTGGGTTTCATCTTCGATAGGAAACTTTTCTTCCATAAACACATTGACCATTATGCCAATAAAGCTATATCAACAGTCAAGTGTATGAAGCTCCTAGGAAATTTGTTGTGGGGCATTAGCCCACTTCAAAAGTGTTTACTCTACAGATGTTGTGCTCTCCCAATAGCCTTATACAGTTTTCAGCTTTGGTATTACAACAAGGCCCCAGCATCATACCACATGAAAATCCTTAACAAAATGCAAAGAAGAGCCGTCATTTGGATCCTAAGGGCTTTCAAAACTTCTCCTCTGGAAGGCATTGAAGCCATCACCAGTATTATACCTATGAGATTTCATATTCAAAAACTCGCGAAGAGATCTCAAATATGTCTTTTCAAACTCCTGAATAATCACATCCTGAAAACCCTCTCAAATGATTCTCCCCCTTGATCCAACTTGACAAATGTGCACAACATTGGTTCTTTAACCAATCGACAAAAATCAATAACAAAAGGTCATCTCATTGATTCTAACACCAAATCCTATGGGATTTTTCCATCTTTTTCTCCTCTTAATCCTGAATTCTCTCCAGGTCATCGCATTAGTGACAATTTTCCCAATCATTTTTCTTTTAACCTAGTTAACAAAAATGAAAAAGAAATAAACAAGATTTGCGCTCAAGAACTAGACGATATGGTTCTATGCAACTCTTCTCTTTCTAACACAACACTTGTGATAACAGATGCTAGCATCAAGAACAATATTGCTACATCTATTTCACACCTCCACTCAGTGAACCATCCTTTAATCAAAACAGTTCATCACGCTTTGTTTGTAACAAGCATGGAGGCAGAATTATTTGCTATTAGATGCGGTATCAACCAAGCATCTTCTATCAATAACATCTCCAAGATTATCATTGTAACAGACTTTATCCACGTGGCAAAGAAAATCTTCGATAGTGAATCCCATCCTTTCCAAATTCACACTGCTGCAATTCTTAGTGAATTGCGGAAGTTTTTCAACTCTAACAACGCTAATTCCATTGAATTCTGGGAATGCCCAAGCAGACTCAAATGGAGATTTCATAAAGACATCGACAAAGACTCCAAATCCTTCACAGTGATACCTATATATCCGTGTAAAATATCTTGGAACTTCTGCAAGAAATCTGATAGCGATGACATCATCAACCAGTGGAAGATGATGTTTCAAGCATCCGAGGGGAAAGGCAAACATTTCCTTAATCTCCTAGACACCAATCTCAACTCTATTGAACCATCTTATACTAAAGGGGGTCCGTGGCTTCAAATGTTTGGTCACTCCAATTCACTATGTGCCTGCGCTACTAGAGCAATTACCAATCATGCTCCTATCGGAGAGTTTAGGTTATGATTCTTTCCCAGCTTGGATTTTTTGTGTCCATGCAATAACTACCCAATTGAAACAAGGAGACATATTCTTCACAAGTGCAAAAGATTTAATGGATATTGGAATTCTAGAAGAGATACATTGAGTCATTTCGTTATGTTCTTGACAACAAATCCGAATGCTTTTGCATTTAATGACATTTAACTTCTCATCTAAGTAGACCTTAGATAATTTATTTCTTTCCTTTTCATTACTTTTTGATTAGTTCTTTTCCTTTTCCATTTTCTTTCTTCTCTTTTCTCATTAAAGTCCTGTTAGTTTGCGTCTTATGTATGTAGTTATGAAAGTAGCTACCACAGTCTGTCTCCATGCACCGTGTAATAAATTGTTGATTTAAAAAAAAAATCAAGTTTTTCAGCAACTCATTCATCATGGTTTGGAATGTAACTAGTAAATTTCTCAGATTAAAAAAATGACTGTTGGTTTAAACAATCCTTTTAGTATTATAAAGACTATTTTCTACTTGTCTCTCTCTTTGATCCTTATATTATTATATTTTTATTTTAAATCCAACTTTGTAAACATTTTTTTAGTTTTAATATTCTTGATAATGTTTGAAATTAGTGGCAGTAGATAATTATTTTTGATCATCCACTTATTGAAATATCAATAGTCTTGTACTATTCTCTTTTTCCTATTCTTTTTTCCTATAAAAATACTAGCACAGTCTGTAGTAACTTTGATAGTTAAATATACTCCTTTTTATTTGCTCTTGAATAAAATTTCTCACTTCTTTCCTCTTTTCTCTGGACAAGAAATGTATTTTCTCTTTTCTTGACACAAATATCTTTTTCTCTTTTTTCTTCTTCTTCTCTTATTTTTCTTTTGTTATCCTAGCCTTCACTATTGTAGCAATCACTAGTTAAGATAACTAATAAACCACTAAGTAAACTTTAAGATGAAATATCTCATAAGGATTACAAGAGAACTTAATAAGGAGTCCCCAATACTATATATACTAGTCTGTGCTAACAATAAATAATTCTATTCTAATGTTCATGTATCTGCCATGAAATAAGCATACTATTGATATGTACCTTGATGTTATTATTCTAGCTCTTTCTTCTAGATTTTAGACTTATGATATTATATCATGTGACATATCATGTGACAGCAGTCATGTTCCTCTCCATTATAAAATTAAAATGAAAAAATGAAAAAATGAAATCAAATCAAAGAAAATAGATAAAAAGAAAAGAAAATAACAAGATATCTAAAGAAGTATGAAAAGTAGTGGATGTCATGGTACACTTGAATTCTTATATTTTATTTTTATTTTTACCTCTTCAGTTTTTCAACCGATCTCAAGATTATAATAGATAAGCTATAGTATTTCCAAGATTATATTTCACTTTTGTTTACTAATTACATTTATCTCTATTCTCTTCCTATATTTCTGATAATGAATATTAACCTCCACAGTATATTCTATTGGTCTTTCCTTATTGAATATTCTATTTATATTTCTTACATAAATAATCTTTTCAATTCTTTTTAACTTAAATCTCTTCTTTTTTACAAATTCAGAACTCATTATCAAAACTGTTGCTCTACTGTCTAACAAAGCTTCTACTATAATCTATTTCTATATATTAATTCTCTCTAATCTTATCTTTACTATAACCTCACTCAATAATTCTTCTCCTTTTGGTTTTTACACTTCTACTAGCTTTTTTCTCTCTTAAAATTGTCTTTCTATTTTTTTTATCTACTTATTTGATATTTCCATATTTATCACTTTTCTTGCCAATATTTCAAATTTATTTGAGGGATAATATATTGAACTCTCCTTTTCTCCACTTTTTCTATTTTTATAATTACAGATGATATTTAAAGCCTTCACAGTCAAAACATTTCCTTTCCTACATTGTTCTTTCTTGATTTATTCTTCTTCTCAGCTCTCTCTCTTTCTACCATCTCCATTCTTTCTCTGCTTTTATTTCTTTTTTTATTACTCTTCTTATCTTCTTCATTTTTTTTTCTTTCATCTTTCTTTATATTCTCTTCTTAACCACTTTTTTGTTGTGGCAACTACTAATCAAAATAATCAATAGTACACTAAGTAGTCTTATAGAACAAAAGTTTTATGGAGATCATAAGATAACTCAACAAGAAGTCTCTAATATATTGCTACCCTATTTATATTACAAGTGTATAGTTTACGCTGTTATAGGACACTTTGGACATGAACAATTTTTATTTTCTTTTTCTTTTATTTTCTGACTTTATAGGGATTTTGTTTTCTGTTTCTTTTTCTTTTCTTTTGGACAATGAAGAGGCACATGACACTGCAATCACATGACATGTCACATGATGTGATGTCATAGGCCTAGAAGGTGGTGGAAGGATCTAGAAGATAATGTCAGGGCACATGTATACAACATGGTGACCTTGAGGCAAATATGAGAAAGGAGCATGGATATAAGGATAGGGTTAATTATTAGTAGCATGAACCATGAGGACTTTGTATATATAGGACTCTAATTAAGCAGAGACTCCTTGTCGAGTTCTCTTGTGAAATTCCCACTTGATATCTACTCTAAGAGATTTACTACTTGTATGATCATTTGTCTTTGTGATAAGTAGTTGCCACAACATATTACTTTATCTCCCTTCTTCCATTCTTTTACTTCTTTTTGTCCTTTATTTGCTTATATTTTCATTTCTTCCTATGTTTTTCTCAATGCTGCCACCGCCTTCTCTTATACTTTCTTCACTTTCTCTACAAACTCTATTGCTTTCTCTACTTTTTCTTTTTTCCTAATGTTCACTTCCATTCTCAATTCTTTTTTGTAATTTGCCATAAATAATGATATCTTCATTACTAAATATACTTTTTTGTTTACTGTAAACTCCACTATTATTATAACTTATAACTTATAGAGTGAAGTTTTAAAAAAACCTTATATTAGAATTAACACAAAAGAAACTTAATATAGTTCTAAGTATAAAGTGTCTATCTTATATACACTTGACTAATAGTTCATGCTATACTAAATCTAGCCTATCTTAAAGAATATATATACTACATACCATTAACATATAATATGATATCATTGTTTTAGAACCTTCTACAATCTTCTATGTGATATATTATTGTGTGATTATGACTTGTAACTATATTATGTGACATGTAACAATTTGTAACATTATACTAAGTCCTAATCCTAAGTCTAAACAAATAAAATAAAGTCTATTGTCTTCAACTCTGACAACTATCACTAACCACTCTAACCAATTACTCTGTCTATATTCTGTAAAGAACCTTATTGTCAAGATCGTTGACGGTGGACTTTATTTTATTTTCGCTTTTCATTTTTATTTTACTTTACTTTTCTTTTTCTTTTAATCTTCTATTTTTAGAACAACTCGGGTTAGGGCTCATCAGTCACGCTGTCACATCAGTCACAAATTGATGGCGTAGTCACAAGACTGATCACAAGATGTGGGAGAAGAAAGTAGAAGGTTCTGGAACAAAGTGACGTCATACAACATGGACACCACATGTTGGCCTCATGTATTACTCATGGTTGTTTAGGGTAGGCTGCACAGTAGTTAGCACGGACCATGGGATTAGTATATAAGATAGATTACTTTGTACTTGGAACTCTATCGAGTTCTCTTGTGTACTCCAATACAAGAGTTGTTTCTAGACTTCACTCTATAAGTCTTGAATCATAACACTTATATATTATTTTAGCTCTTGGTTTATCTATTCTGTTTGCATATCTGTCTATAGATGGAACACTATTAATAACCTCATTTCTATTTCTAACATCCTATTCAACTTCTTTGTCAACTTCACTACAAACTGTAGCCCTCTATTTAATATGTTTCCTCTGTAATCACCACAAAATATGCTATTTTTGACAACTGATCATATACTACCAATATTGTATCCTTCTCTAATACCTCATTTATCATCAACTTCTCCACTGGTATCTCTGTTCTATTTTTCATTCTCTAACACAAATTTCCAACATTCTTTGTTACTCTTGACTACTAGTAATTCCTCATTACTAATTTCATCATCTTTCATCTTTCACCATGTCTAGCTACTAGTACATTATGATATAACTAGATCACTTCTATTCTTAACTTCTCATTCTTTAGCATATATACTTTTTCTTCTTTCAACACTAAC